>CM019167.2:64106728-64214641 GCA_009739505.2 Apolygus lucorum
GTCTCGATCCAAGGTCAGCAAGTTAATACGTCACAACATTCAAATCTTCAACTTTCATTAGCTTCTCTAATTTCCTCCAAACATTTTCTCGACGAACACCCGATTATCGTTATTCCTGACCCATGCTCTTTTGAAATTTTTTTTTTTTAATTGACTGAATCCCCATTGGTTCTTGATTTCGCTCATGGCTACTTCTTGCCTTACCCGCTTAAGAGGAGCGGGGTTCACTACTGTCCAATCCGCAAATTATCAAGACCTGCGATACCGTCCTCGAGCGGTCACCAATCCATATAATCTCCCGGCCGAATGGCCTTACTTAACTTCGGTGATATCACTCACTTACTTACCTCAGCTTTTATCATCCAATTCACGAATCGCAACAACAAAAAAACGCGAATTTTCACAATTATGATCAATAGAAAGATTAATGTAACACGATAGGATGAACTATGACCAAGTGACTGCAGCTCCATTTCTTTTACCAAATAATTCAATTCAATACCGAACTCGATATTTCTTTCCTTTCCAGCCCTCTCATTTTGGTCACATTTGAGTCAAATTCAACAGTCCCTAGCCGAGGTACTAATATATTATTGTCCATTGCAATTTAGGCAATTAAATAAATGAGCAGAACAACAAAAAATTTTACTTTCTTCATCAACATGGGAAGGCTTCCGATCTAAAACAATTAAGGGGGCCTCAGTCGGTCGACGTTATCATTCCTCGTTCCGTTTCAGTATTTAGCCAAATCGAAGGGCAAAAGTAAAAAGTATTAAATTGGAAATTTTAAAAAGATTTAGAAATTCATTAGTGCAGGACCTGGGGATTGAAAACTGAAATATTGCCGATGGAATCATCAAAATCGAACAATAATTGCCAGAGAAAAATGGGAAAACCCGTTAATTCAGTTATCTTTTTCCCATAAAATGTAGCTAAATTTTAAATTTTCAAGGCTTTTAGAAATTCATTAGTGCACGGGCTTGGGAGTTTAAAAACTGAAAATTTGCCGCCAGAATCATCAAAATCGAACATTAATTGCCAGAGGAATATAGGAAAAACATGGGAACTGAGACGACTGAGACCCCATAAACCCAACTATTCAGGCTCAAATCTCATCTTAAATTACTCGTAATTTCACGCTTCAATTCATATTCCTAGTCATGTTGTGGGCACCGAGTCACAAGTTAGATCCAGAACATCCTGTCGTTTTGATTGTTCAAATAAAATTCGGCTCTTGACAAATTCGAGTCCAGAGGCAGAGTTGGACATTGAGCACGTTGAGCACACAAAACATAGAAATAGTAATGATTTGGTGGTAGGAAGTCACCAGTTGGCAAATTTATCGGTAACCGGTAAATTTCAGAAGAAGTTGAAATGATTCCATACTAAAAAATTTCATCAAGTTCCTTTGAAAAAATTCATACAGTTTTAAAAAAATATTTCGTTGAAATCAATCTGTGACTTCTTGGACATTTTAGAAGTCTTCTAAATGAGATATTTGGAGAATGTTCTTCGTAGATGAGTGTTGTTGAAGACGCATGAACACAACCAATAAATCGAACGTAGTGATTGTACATGACAATTTGGAAAAATTTAGCGTATATTCAACATGGACTGAGAATTCGTCTGGGGAGAGCTAATGAGGAAATAGGCTCTTTTATTTCCATTCCAGCCTTAAATAGGCTCTTTCCTTCTATCCAGACAGGAGACTATACTGTTTCAAAAGCCAGAGTATCTGCGGAGGGCGATACGGAGAAGAGGAGATGAGTACAGTATGTGAGAAACGGCGTAGACCATACCAGCGATGCACTAAAATAGATCTAGAGTTGGCAAAAATGGTAAGAATAATACTGTTTGATGGAGATGTAAAGTAAATGGGCGTCTAAGATGGAATAGCAGGAAGTTATGAGGTCGTTAATTAGATAAAAAATCAATGGAGAGAAATTATGGAAGCTCGACTAAACGGTATGGAGAAACTGCAAACAAGTAGACAGAAAAAAAGAAGAACTTGTGTGCACGAAGCAGGAGAAAAAGAGGGAGAAGCGGAAGAAAGAGGTAAAGCAGATGAAAACCCAGAAGAGGCGTAAGCAAATGTAAAACCTATTTTAGAAAAAAGTAAGGGAGTAGAAATGTACATGTAAGAAGGGTCATGTCCTAAAGACAGGAGTAAGATGTGAAGTAGGAGAAAGAAGGAGATGATAGGGTCGACTTCCAGCTGGTGGGAAGGAAGAGTAGAAGCAAAAGTGGAAAATTGGGTGAACGTGAGCCAGTAAGATGAAGGACGTGAGCTGATTCATGTGAAGGTACAGACGTTATTGTAGCCATTTCCTCGGTGCCGTCCAATTCGTAGGAGGACGCTACGAACGTGCCTTAGATTTTGCACGGGAAAAATGAGACCAAAACCCCACCAGCAAGTTTGGCTGTATGTTTTACGATCCGAAGAACCTAAAAATAAATAACCTCAAACTTTATACGAACATAATGGATCAGCTGAAGTGAGGAATGAGTGAGAATGAAATAGTTTTTTTTCGGCAGGCAGGCAGGTGAGAAAATCTTCAAGATCCATAGGTGGAGTTGGATCTCGTAAGATACCTGGAAGGATCCGCATCTTCCGCTTATGTGGGATTCAAACCCACTAAAAAACACCTCCTTTTCTCCCACGTTGGAGCTCAGCGCGGAACCGTTCAACACATTACTTCGGGCTGAGTCCTGGAGTGTTTAATCAGTTCTGGTTGAGGGGGCAGACCAGATGCTCCCTCTTCTCTCTTTCTCGTTCTAATAGTATCTTCCTTGTCAGGATGCTTTCTGTGTACTCTGCCACAGCAGTCCAGCTCCTTTCACCTTCCAGCATCCTTCTGACAACATCCTCTGGTGTTGAACTATGGGAAGCTAACTCCAGGTCTGCCATCAGCTGGTCTCTTTCAGGCGCCCATTTGGTGCATTTGAAGAAGGTGGAGCATATCATCGTCATCTTTGTTCTGGCAGTGTAGACATGTTAGGGCAGATACCTTCCCAATTTTATGCAAATAGGCATAAAAAGTCCATGTCCTGTAAAGAACTGGGTAAGAAAGAAGTTCACTTCTCCATATTTCCTTTCAATCCACGTCTGAATGTTTGGCACCAGCCGTGCAGTCCATCTTCCTCCATGTTCTCCCGTCCATATATCTTGCCATTTTGCCATTGTGCGCTCCCTTTCTTCCTTTGCTATGCAGGCCCTTTTTTCTTCATCTCTTCTCTCAAAGATTCTTTTCCTCTCTGAATGCCATCAGCTGAATGGGTATGACACTCGTGAGGACAAAGAAAGCGGGTTCTGATACTGTTCGGTAAGCACAGGCGATTCATAGAGCTCCTCTACGCTGCACAGCTATTAATCTCTGTAGGAGACATGCAAATGCTATTCATGTAGTAATTCGGTGGGTGTTTGTAGGAAAGCATGAAAACTTCGGAGATGTTTTTCCAGGAAAAGAGGTATTTCAGAACCATTATTGCTCACGGGAAATCTAGGAAAATCAAATACTCATGAATAGCACTGCTGACATGTATGTCCTATTTTACGACCTGTTGGTACCAGGCAGAAAATAGGTTAGAGAAGATGATCGCCATTCGCTGCATATATTTCACACAGCGCCGAACTCATTAGCTAAATTAAAGAGGTTATCCTGATTGCTCGTCCGGCTTCATCATTTGGAAGTTCCGACTCGCTGCATAGAGAACTCATGGCGGTAAAAGGTGCTAATCAATTCCATTGAGCTTTTTAATTTTTAAGTAAGTGTACCTTCATCGTCTAAAAATCAACGAAAATTCCAAGTAAAGATCACATTATTAGTTTAAAATCACCCTACGAAAGGTTACAATTCACCTTATAGTGGTCTAGAATCTAGTAGTTTCAATTTGATACTTATGGCAGCCATTCATCTTCACCTCTTTAGGACTATTCATTCAAGGCGGCAGTAGACAAAACAATTGACCCTTCACTGCCACGGAAGTTCGGAAGGAATATTAACAGGCTTCCGTCCGAGTCTCCATTCAATAGGTTGCGGTCGGCTCTCCGACTCATCTCAGAGCTTTGCTAATTATTAATTGAATGAGATCGTGAGATCAGAAGTGAGGTAATGAATGGGATCATGTTCATTAGGTAGCATCAGTGAGAGTGCCAACAACTTTCCCTTTTGTCAAATGGACGTAGATGCCTACTTAATATACGACATGAAACAATAATCGGAGGAAGTTCAATTTCGATTACTCAATATGTAGATATATCGCACTACTCGCAGAATACTGTAACACCTCCAAAACCCTTAATCGAGGAAAACCTTAACTGAAATGTTGGTCATTTTGAATTGCTTTCTATTTTACTATTAATTTGTCCTCTCAACAACTTACTTGAGCCATTGGCTTCCCTCTCCATCTCCCTTCTGAACAGACAAAGGAAAAAACCCCGATTTTAGCATTGCTGGTACGCAATGTCAGAAAATACGCGAAATTCATCCGAGTTGGTCTTTTCTGGAAAGTGGCGACTATTTTCTGATGCTTGTTTAAAAAATTCCCGAATGATTATTTCTTCGATTTGAAAATAGTTCTGCGAGCTTCAAACCAATACTGAATTCAAAATGACCTGAGTGACTGAATATACTGGATATGACTGAATATATTTGTTGAAATACTACTGAGTATTATCACAATTTTTGAAAGAAATTAATATTTCAAACTACTTAAAATATTACTAATCCTACTACATATAATATATTAAACTTCAACTTTTTAAACTAATATTTAAAATCTAACTTTCATTGCTAGGCTGAATTGCGGGTCTGGGTTTGATAACCTTGAAGGGGTTATTTATTTATTATTCATATTTATTTATTTTGTATCTTCATGACCCCTTTTACAATTAATAATTTCTAATAATCATATAATGACTCAAAAAAATAACCTTTATTGACCTCTTACGATTCATAAATCACTTCTATTGACCCATCAATTACTCTGCATAATTCACCAAATCCATGGATCACTAACAACCCGTACGGACCGCTATAAAATCCTGTGAACCTCAAATAACTTGCTAATGATCACAAACTGCCTTCCTCATCGTCCTCCAATTTCTCTCCATTAACACCTCTTGCAATCAATGTCAATTTAACCAATCATACCATTTGAACAGTTCAATGTTCAAAAATAAATACATTCTACAACTCACAAAGTATTGTAAACCAGTCTAAATAAATAAATCAGATAAATAAATTAAATGCCCCTGAACTCACGCATAGACACCAGCTATCGAAACACAGGTTATCGAAACACTCATCAAAACATAGTTTTGGTTTATTATTTTCAATAATGAGCCTTTGGAATCAACCAAGAAAATTTTTTTTAACCCCCCCCCCCCCAAAAAAAAAAAAAAAAATTTGTTGGTTTACGTTTCAAGGTACGTAGAATCCAAAAATAGAATCGAAAAATCGCCGTACGCCGCGCCGTAGAGGGGGGGTAATGCTTAAAAACCGTGCGTTTGCGGGAATAATCTTGTAAACTCCGCGTCCAGGCCTCAATTTCTAACCGATTTGCGTGTTTCTTTTTTTTTACTCAGAAATCTTCCAAATTGCACACAATTTAACCAGGGTATCAAAATTCGCAAGGGGAGGGGGCAATTGGGTGGATAATATTCACAAAATATCCAATTTTTCAATATTTCGGTTCCTTTATAGCTAACTAATTGTACCCAAGCTTTGAAATTGAGGAAAAATTCTCATTATACCTCCGGATTTTCATGAATTATTCTCTGTACCACCATGGAACTAATAGTGGTGCCACTATGGTGCCAGGACACCATAAACCGCATATTTTGTGATTTTTTTTTGTATTTCACCTTGAATACGGATGTGAACTTCAAAGGACTGCCGACCAAAACTAATAAATTGAAGTTCAACGTTACGAAGTATTTCCGCTTTGGATCCAGACTGGTAAAATTGGTGGTGGTGAGGGGGGGGGGGTGAACTCAAATTCGCATGTTGGGTATCGTAGATCATGGATTTTCAAAAGCTCTTCAAATTCGAAGCTTCCATGCCGCTAGAAGTGTTATGGTGGATAAGGGTGATGATGCGGGGGGGGGGGGAGACCACTATTTCTCGCCTGAAATACTAAATGAAGTCACTAATACTAATGTAGGTCACTTCTAAGGGTTGAAAAATAAAGTTTGAATATTTGAAAACGCCCTAACTCAAAAAATTTTGATATAAAGGTATTGTTTTTCCATCAATTCAAGATAGTATAGAATCTCTTGCATTTTTTGAGACCAAGCGGAGTCCTGTAGGACAAACCGTTCGTTCCCTACAAGAATTCAAGGGTACGATAAATCAGAAACACGAGTGTGAATCGCAAAAGAGGCCGAATATCCGTTCAAATTATAGCTGACCGAAATGCGATCGATGTTTTTCTTCAATTTGATTGGTGGTAACAATGGCAAAGCCGTGTTCTTTGCAGACGATTGATCTATATACAAAAATAATAAACCATTGTGTAATAATTTGCAGCGTTTTATATCAAACATGAAAACTTCATCGAAAGAGATGAATGCAGCAGAACATCTTTTCAAGGATTTCAATTCAGGATGGTCTGGTTTTATTCTCCTCATGGTTGTTTCCTTCTCAGTTGGGGGGTTGTCCTGATCCGACCTAGTTCAGTTACATAAGGACGTCTCGTAGTAGGGACGGGATAGTATATTATTTTTGAAATTAGAGTCAGGTGTCCAGCAGCACGTACCTCATAAGTAGAAACGTTAACAACGGCTATTGGGTCCTTTAAGGCTATTGATTTAAACCGTTAGAATATTTTTATAGAGATGAGGGATTTTGTCAATTTTTATAATTATTAAAATCAAGACTCCTACGAATACTAAGGAAATCCTTTAAGCGAGTTGAGGCAGTCTCGAGCAAATGCTGATTCTCCCGAACTGGTTCATGACGATGAACAGGGACGTGATAATGTTCGTATGAAGCTTCTCTACTACAAATTAAAATGTAATCGAAGCACAATGTAATTCCATTACCAATTTTAATTCGTAATTTCAAAACTAAATAGAAATATGTAAATAAAAATATAAATATTTCATATGCCTCATAATTTTTCCAAGACCTCAATGTCACGAGGGTAAGAGAAAAGTGAGTGAGTGATGGAAAAGTAGTGTGGGAGAAAATAGGATAAGAAGAAAAAAGTGTGAAAGAAAGTAGCAGTAAGGAAAATAGCATGAGAGAAAAGTGCTGAGGGAAGTAGTATGAGTGAAGAGTAACGGTAAAGGATGTTGTGGGAATAAACATAAGAAGAAACGTAATGGGAAAGCAAAATAGTGGCTGGAAAGTAGTGTAAATCAAATTGAAGTAGCGGTAAGGAAAGTAGTAGGTAATGAATAGATGGCCCCTTGAAAATCAAAGAGCTTTAAAGGTAACCATTTGGTTATTTGGTTTGCCTAATCAGCAAAACTAAATGAATCTCAATCTAATTAAATTGCGTAATAGTGTGACTAAAATGTAGTTGGGGTTAGAGTTGTTGTCTGTAGTTGGGCTTTAGAGAACGCATTACATTTTATTGGTAATTGTTCTGCATTGATCGGGTTAGACGCCAATTCTTAAATTGGGGAAAAGTTACCTGATAGGGAATACGTTTTCTTGTAAGGAATAAGTTACATTGTAGTAACCTAATATTTAATTAGCTTATACGAGTAGGTAGTTAGTTACCTAGTTTACCTTATAGTTAGATACCTTAAAGTTAAGGAAAAAGTTACCTGAAGAATTTATCTCATAAGGAATAAGTAACCTAATAGGGAATAAGTCACCTTATTTGAAGTTACTCAAGTAAGATAACGTTGAAGTTCGGTAAGGTACGGCACCGTGGCATGGAATTTAAGGCATAATGCTTACATTCATTATGATGTTACAGGTAAATAATTTATTATTCTAGTTCAATAAACGTTCATTAATCACTTATTAGTATAATGGAATTAATAGATGGAACAGGTGACAGAGAGTTGATAAGGAATTGATTGATTCGTTTTTATTATTTTTGTTTTTTCGAAGAGGCAAAATCATACTGTTATTTTAATCTATAAAATCGTGTTTTAATTCCATTTCAATTCAATTATGTATCACACCATTAGATTTTTTTCGTCCCTAATTATTGATTAAATTTTATTATAATTATTAATAATATTCGATTATTTATTATTTTCATATATATTTAATAATATGTTTATTATATTTAATAATTTATTAATAATTATAAAATTATTATTGATTATTTTGTATTCCCTCCATTACTTTTCTACCTTGTAGGTGGGTTGAGGAAAGTAAAAAAATACAACAGTTGGTCTGATATGTCCCTAGGTTAATCTTTAAGATATATACCAATATATTATTGATAATAGAAAAGATATTCCAAATTATATATACAAGATTTACAATATATAATAGATTTATAAAATTTATTTGTTTAAATAAATTAGAATAACTTAATAGACACGTGATTATTTATGAAATAATGCTAAACTTGAATTATTCTTTGATTAACAATAATTATATAACCTCAATATACACGAACTAGATATATATATATTTCTGGTAAAAGTCAACTTAATTCATTATGATTAATCTAATAATAACTGTTAATATTGAATAGAAATATACTAGTATAATGTATGTAATACTATAATAGATAGATAATAGATACTATAATAGACAGGTAGGGATCCGAATAAAATGCTGATAGCAAATTTCACCCCGAAGAACATCAAAGGACCTGTCTAAGAACGGACAGCGGTGAAACCAATGTCTACAAGTTCAGTTCAGTTCGAGTAGGTCAATTATTGCGCGAAGATGTCCCCAATAACTGGTTTTTCGGCAGAAGATATTTTAAAAGGACAACAGGTCTGGAACCAGAGCGGGAAGGTCATTGTGACTCAACTGGGCGACATAACCGGGGCTTTGGGCTCTATGGGTTAGTGTGTAACCGGTTCGATAGCGCCCTGGCCGTAGTAGGTAGGCCCGTCGATTATATCCATCAACATCAACTCCTTCCGCCCACTTCAGATCCTTTCACCTCAAACCATACCTTACCGCTTACGAAAACTACGTAGGTACGTGATTACACACGTTATTATTTAGAACTTTGAGATAGCAATTATGACTTTTCCCCCTCAAGACATTGACATTTAACCGACAAGATAGAATCAAAGGCGGCCGTTTCTGAGTAGGCAAAGCAGTAACGTCGGCGTAAAAGCCTGTTATGTTCAAATCACCTGTTTTCGGACGTACCTACCGTTTTTGGACCCACCCATGCGTTTCATGATAATAACAGCAGCCCAGAACACGGATTTATCTTATCTCAAGATACCCAAGATACCACCAGTATGTTATTCAATAACACTCAGTATTCTCTTAAGGTGATATTGTAAATCGATGTTAAGTTTTCTATTAAAAAGTCTATTAAACAGGCTTCAGTGAGGTACGTTCCAGAGCAACTCGCAGAAAGCTAACGAAATAGATAACTTATTATGCATAACATCAATGTACCTATTTGAGTTAACACAAATTTAATAAATAATCAAGATATCGCCATAATCAATACTTGGCTTCCAACGCAAATTGATATATTTATCGACCTACTGTCGAGCAATGTGCAAAAGAGCGACACGTAATCGAGTTTCTGGCCACTTACCGCCGTGTGATCAGAACATGATCGTAAATTGCTTCTTATTTTGTTCGCCTACCGAATCAGACCAATAAGATGACCCTTTTGAATTACCTGGTGATGTACACAGATCCAAGCCAAATTTAGACAAAACGCTGCAAATTATTACACAATGGTTTATTTTTTTTCTATATTGATAACTCGTCTGCAAAGCCACCAACCATCCAACATGAAGTAAAACATCGATCGCATTTCGGGCAACTAAAATTTGAACGGAGATTAGGCCTCTTTTGCGATTCACACTCGTGTTTCTGATTTATCGTACGTAAAACCCTTAAATTCTCGTAGGGAGCGAATGGTTTGTCCTACAGAGCTCCACGTGGTCTCAAAAAATTCTAAAAATTCTATAGAATCTTAAATTGAAGGAAAAACAATACCTTTATATCAAAATATTTTGAGTTAGGGCGTTTTCAAAATTTCAAAATTTATTTTGGAACCCTTAGAACTGATTTACATCAACCAAAATCTTCGAGGCACAACTAGACCCCAAAGGGAGCCTATATACCAAATTTCATCAAAATCGGTCAATGCTGTGAGGAAAGTCAAGTGAGGAAAGTGCCGCGAACGGCGGACGGACGGCCAAATTTTTATTCGATTTTTGGATTCTACGTACCTTGAAACGTAAACCATCAAATTTTGAGGGGGTGTTAAAATATTTTTTTTCTTGGTCGATTCCAATGGTTCATTATTGAAAATAATAAACCAAAATTGATCATTTTGTCCTACGCAACAAATTAGCAGCTCACCCAACGAACCTACCATTTTACCTCATACCTACCTATTATAACTATGACTGTACCTTGGCCATTGAAGCAATTCTTGCTAGGTGGTTCTTGTTCCCTATGAGAGGTTTTTTGTTTATTATTTTCAATAATGAACCTTTGGAATCGACCAAGAAAAAAAAATTGTTAACACCCCCTCAAAATTTGATGGTTTACGTTTCAAGGTACGTAGAATCCAAAAATCGAATAAACATTTGGCCGTCCGTCCGCCGTCCGCCGTACGCGGCACTTTTGCCACTTAGCATTGACCGATTTTGATGAAATTTGTGCCCCGAAGACTTTGGTTGAGGTAGGTCACTTCTAAGGGTTCCAAAATCAATTTTGAAAACGCCCTAACTCAAAAAATTTTGACATAAAGGTATTGTTTTTCCTTCAATTTAAGATTCTATAGAATTTTTAAAAATTTTTGAGACCACCCGGAGCTCTATAGGACAAACCGTTCGCTCACTACGAGAATTCAAAGTTTGGACGTACGCTAAATCAGAAACACGAGTGTGAATCGCAAAAGAGGCCTAATCTCCGTTCAAATTAAATCTGACCGAAATGCGATCGATGTTTTTCTTCATGTTGGATGGTTGGTGGCTTTGCAGACGAGTGATCTATATAGAAAAATAAAAAATAATAAACCATTGTGTAATAATTTGCAGCGTTCTTATATTTTCAGTGAGGATGAGATGGAAGCTAGTAGTGATGTGACGCTAAAAAATGTAACGGTATGGTTTTGAATAGTTTTCGAGCGTTCATGTGGTCTATTCATGTAGAATTTGATTTTTCAATCCGACGGTCATGAAGTAGGGAACCTCGACAGCAAACACTCTGAAATTTTCGTTAAAATCTTCCGTAATTTAGTCACCGTAGCAGTCACCAAGGTCTAAATCCTGGAATGCGATTAGAAATTTTAACTTTGAGGAAATTTTTCTTTTTCGCCTTTCGAAAGTAAAGGAACTGGTAATCTCGCTACCTTGTGAAGTAAAACTGTGAATTTTCTTAGTGTTTTCATTCTATGTATAGGTACTTAGTTCATACGCTCAGTGGGACCAACCGATCGCTTAATGAGGGCACTTAATTACCTAATTAATGTATGTTCCATGACTTCTTCATTCGTGTTAAATTCTTCATCACAGATAGTATTCGATTTTTAGAAACGAATGAAACCACCCAGCCAATCAATTATCGATAAATCAGCAGTTATTGATAAATTTGTCAGAATCCCTTTGAGCCCACGAGGGCCGAACCCTCCTCCCCTCGTCAACCCTAGGGCACTAGAAGGGTCGGAAGAAGCCGTGTTCTTCACCGGCAGGTGATCTTCATTGAAAAATAATAAACCGTTGTGTAATAATTTGCAGCGTTTTAGGTAAGCAATTTGAGAGGGATAATGGTGTTTGAATTTTTTTAAACTCAGAAAATTATTACACAAAGCTTTTTAATTTTTCTGTATACTAGATCACTCGCCTGCAAAGAACACAGCTTGGCCAAGGCCATTACCTAACAACCATACTTTTGCTTCATAATCAAGTTTAATTCGACGAAATAGACGCTTCACACTCAATTCGAAGAAAAAAAGTTGTGGGTGCCTTCATCAGGAAATTTGAATACTGGTTGCTAAGGACGCAAAACTTAGATACAAATCGAAAACGCTGCAAATTATTACACAATGGTTTATTATTTTTCTATATAGATCACTCGTCTGCAAAGCCACCAACCATCCAACATGAAGAAAAACATCGATCTTATTCCGGTCAGCTAAAATTTAAACGGAGATTAGGCCTCTTTGCGATTCACACTCGTTTTTCTGATTTATCGTACGAAAAACCCTTAAATTCTCGTAGGGAGCGAACGGTTTGTCCTACAGAGCTCCGCGTGGTCTCAAAAAATTCTAAAAATTCTTTGGAATCTTAAATTGAAGGAAAAACAATACCTTTATATCAAAATTTTTTGAGTTAGGGCGTTTTTAAAATTTCAAAATTAATTTTGGAACCCTTAGAAGTGACCTACATCAACCAAAATCTTCGGGGCACAACTAGACCCCAAATGCTAAGTGGGGAAAGTGCCGCGTACGACGGACGGCCAGCCAAATTTGACATGGATATGTCTTAGTTCTGGGGGTCATTCCAAAATTTTCGACACACAAAACAATGCAACGTTTTTTTCTGATGCTGTTGAACGCAGAAAGCTGAAGTTTGAGAGGCAGGGTCAATCGATACATACTTCTATACATCATCAAAGTTGATGATCACTGATCAGCTGAGTGAGCTCATCATTTAAATTACCATCATAAGACATATCCATGTACAGATGTATCTGCATGCAGTTTTTATTCGATTTTTGGATTCTACGTACCTTGAAACGTAAACCATCAAATTTTGAGGGGGTGTTGAAATTTTTTTCTTGGTCGATTCCAAAGGTTCATTATTGAAAATAATAAACCAAAATAACAATAAACAGTTTTTCCTATCCAGGCGCACACCCTATTACATTGATACTCAAATCATCATCTAAGACAACTTGAGACCAATAAGTTGATCAAAATGTGACCCCCCCCCCCCAACCATCTTTCCCATTTTTATTGCCGTTTTAACGATGAAGAGTTGTTCACATTTTTCCGACACAATTTTTGACTGATTTCAATGAGGTTTGTGGCAATTTTTTTCATTGTTGAATTCTACTTTTAAAATATATAATTTTTGGAGATAATTGCAGCATAAACACTCGTCTACAAAATCACCAACCATCCAATATGAAGGAAAAAAAAAAATAAATAAAAAAATAAAAATAAAAAAAATCAAAAAAAATTCAAAAAAATTCAAAAAAAAAAAAATCAAAATCACCAACCATCGATCGCATTTCGGTCAGCTCTAATTTGAACGGAGATTAGGCCTCTTTTGCGATTCACACTCGTGTTTTGATTTATATATATATATATTTCAATATAAACCCTTAAATTTTTGTAGGGAGCGAACGGTTTGTCCTACAGAGCTCCGCGTGGTCTCAAAAAATTCTAAAAATTCTATAGAATCCTAAATTAAAGGAAAAACAATACCTTTATATCGAAATTTTTTGAGTTAGGGCGTTTTCAAAATTTCAAAATTGATTTTGGAACCCTTAGAAGTGACTTACATCAACCAAAAGCTTCGGGGCACAACTAGACCCCAAATGGAGCCTACATACCAAATTTCATCAAAATCGGTCAATGCTAAGTGGCAAAAGTGCCGCGTACGGCGGACGGCGGACGGCGTACGGCGTACGGCGTACGGCGGACGGACGGCCAAATTTTTATTCGATTTTTGGATTCTACGTACCTTGAAACGTAAACCATCAAATTTTGAGGGGGTGTTAAAATTTTTTTTTTCTTGGTCGATTCCAAAGGTTCATTATTGAAAATAATAAACCAAAAACGATCGAATTTTGGTCAGCTGAAAGTTCAACGGAGATGAGGCCTCTTGTGCTATTCACACAAGTTTCTGATTTATCGTAAGTCCAATCCTGAAGTCCTCATAGGGACTTGACGGTTGGATCCACAGGGCTCTGGGTGGTCTCATTCGATCCTAAAAATTCAATGCTATCTTAAATTGATGAAAAAACAATAGCTTCATGTCAACATTTTTTGAGCTAGGGCGTTTTGAAAATTTCAGTCTTTATTTTTCAACCATTACAAGTGACCCCAAATGAAGCCCATATACCAAATTTCATCAAAATCGGCCAAATTTGTATTCGATTTTTGGATTCTACGTACCTTGAAACGTAAACCAACCACAACTCGTAGAAAGAACAAGGATCGCATTTTGGTCAGGTAAAATTTGAAAGGAGAACAGCCTTCTTTTGCGATTCACACTCTTATTTATGATTTATCGCAAGTCTCAAGTCTTAAGTTCTCATAGGGAACGGACGGTTGGTCCTACAGAGCTCTGGGTGGTCTCATTCGATTCTAAAAACTCAATACTACCATCTTAAATTGAAACAATATCGCTGCATTGAAAGTTTTGAAAATCTCAACCCTTATTGTTCAACCCTTAGAAGCGACTGACATCAACCAATACCTTCTGGGCACAACAAGATCCCAAATTTCATCTCATTCAAATCGGTCCATGGTAACTAAGGAAAGTGCCGCGCACGGCAAACAAACCTTGAAAATAATAAATCTAAAACGTGTTACTTCAGCAAAAAATTAGGTTTTTTTTCGCTATTTCACAGTGAAAACGCTGCAAATGATTATACGAAGGTTTATTATTTTACTATATAGATCAATCGTCTGCAAAGAACACGGCTTTGGAAAAATCGATCCCATTTCGGTCAGCTAACATTTGGACGGAGATTAGGCCTCTTTTGCGATTCACACTCGTGTTTCTGATTTATCGTACGTCCAACCCTTAAATTCGCTTAAATTAAACGCTTCACACTCAATTCGAGTTGTACTAGATACTATTTCAAATTGATGAAAAAACAATACCTTTATATCAGAATTTTTTGAGTTAGCGCGTTTTCAAAATTTCAACCCTTATAAGTGACCTACATCAACCAAAATCTTCGGGGCACAACTAGACCCCAAATGAAGCCTACATACCAAATTTCATCAAAATCGGTCAATGCTAAGTGGGGAAAGTGCTTACGGCGGACGGACAGCCAAATTTTTATTCGATTTTTGGATTCTACGTACCTTGAAACGTAAACCTACAAGTTTTGAGGGGGGGGGGGGGGTTAAACAAATTTTTCTTGGTCGATTCCAAAGGTTCATTATTGAAAATAATAAACCAAAAAGTGGCACTTCCAGCAGAGTGAAAAAAAGTGCCTAGTGGTAAACGTTGTTGCAAATTAGTTGTACAATCGATTCCTGAAGTATTTTTGAATGGTTTCGGGACACCATGTATACTCCTGAGATATGTGAGAACCGAAGGGAGGCTGGCGTCTCTAGTCTCGACTGCGACTGATATCACCTTACCTGTGATTTATTTGTAAAATATGTATGAGTAGGAGGAGGTCGCGTCATAGATGCGGAAAAAACCGTTGATTATGATACATTTCAGAGATGGGCGAATTCTTATTCATAAATACGATTATGATTACAAATCATATCTGCGACTTTATGATTATGAATATGAATACAGGTATGAATGTGAATATCAATACGAAAACAATTGTATTCACCCTTTGAATACGATTTTCCCCCGTATTCGTATTTTGAATATGATTTTAAGATTTTTTCTATGATTTCCCCAAAAATCGAATTTTTTTACGATTTTCCCTGAAAATCTTACTTTTTCTTATCATTTTCTCCGGAACTCTGGACATATTCATGGCCTAACATAGTCAAAATAATCACTCAAAATTCGAAACGCTCACCAATTCTTATAGGATTTTTTTTGCAGAATCGAATGAGACCAACCCCAGGTCGCTACGACCAACCGAATAGAAAGTACGACGAAATTTTCGGTAAAAATCATAATTTTTTAAAATGATTTTCAGAGCAAATTGTTTAAAAAAATACGATTTTCTGCGGAAATTTCGTCTTACTTTCTATTCGGTTGGTCGTAGTGACCTGGGGTTGGTCTAATTCGATTCTGCAAGAAAAATCCTATAAGAATTGGTGAGAGTTTCGAATTTTTATTTATTATTTTGGCAATTTTAGGGAATAAATACGACCAAAATTTCGGTAAAAATCCTAATTTTTTTCATGATTTTCAGCGCAAATTGTAAAAAACGTCTGCCAAATAGGTGTGGCACATAGCTTCCTCGTATCCATAACCCGATTGTATAGATGATCCGATGCATAGTAGTTAATCTCAAAACACCAATCTCTAAGTACCTTTCACTACCCTCATGGGGGACCATCTACACGCTAATCTGGACAATCCTAGAAAATTTCATCAAATTCGGATGAAAAATTAAGTGAGTAGATGTATGTGATTGGATCAAAAAATTCTTAGCCTCGGCTGGGATTTGAACCCGCGATCCCTGGAGCACAAATCAAGACTCTGTCCTCTGAGCTATTGAAGCCTTGTCATGTATAAGATTTGAGATTCTCACAGGAGAACATCCCTCTATGAATGAATCCCTCTATGAAAAACAATTCTCTATGATTTTCGTAGGGGACCATCTAAACACTACTCTGTAACATCCCTGAAAATTTCATTGAAATCGGATCGGAAATGTAGAAGTTATGGACGTTACAAGGAAATTGTGTTTGCGCATGCGCAGTGGCTACTATCAGTCCGAAGGTGATGATTTTCATAGGGACCATCTAAATACTAATCTGTAACATCCCTGAAAATTTCATTGAAATCGGATTGAAAATGTAGAAGTTATGGCCGTTACAAGGAATTCACGTTTGCGCATGCGCAGTCGCTTCTATCAGTCCGAGGATGATGATTTTCATAGGGGACCGTCTACACACCAACCCGCATAATCCCTGAAAATTTCATCGAAATCAGACAATAAATTCGTATAGTTATGCGCGTTACAAGGAATTGATGACAGACGGACAGACACACGGACACACAGACACACAGACAGACACGGAACCAAAATTGTTCAGAAAGGTCTAAAACGCAAAACGCGAGTGAAAATTTTGATTTTGGAGAACTTTTTTTTTCGTCCTTGAAAAGTGAAAACAAAGCTTCCGCTACCTTGGTAGACTCGGAAGCAAAATACGATTTTCAGCGGAAATGTCGTCGTAGTTTCTATACGGTTGGTCGTAGCAACCTGGGGTTGGTCTCATTCGATTCTGCGTGAAAAATCCTATTTCACCTATAAGAATTGGTGAGAGTTTCGATTTTCGATTGATTATTTTGACAATGTTAAGCCATAAATATGTCCAGAGTTCCGGAGAAAATCATAAAAAAACGCTGCAAATTATTACACAATGTTTTATTATTTTTCTATATAGATCAATCGTCTACAAAGCCACCAACCATCCAACATGAAGAAAAATATCGATCGCATTTCGGTCAGCTATAATTTGAACGGAGATTAGGCCTCTTTTGCGATTCACACTCGTGTTTCTGATTTATCGTACGTCCAAACTTTAAATTCTCGTAGTGAGCGAACGGTTTGTCCTACAGAGCTCCGGGTGGTCTCAAAAAATTCTAAAAATTCTATAGAATCTTAAATTGAAGGAAAAACAATACCTTTATATCGAAATTTTTTGAGTTCGGGCGTTTTGAAAATTTCAAAATTGATTTTGGAACCCTTAGAAGTAACCTACATCAACCAAAATCTTCGGGGCACAACTAGACCCCAAACGGAGCCTACATACCAAATTTCATCAAAATCGGTCAATGCTAAGTGGCAAAAGTGCCGCGTACGGCGTACGGCGTACGGCGGACGGCGGACGGACGGCCAAATTTTTATTCGATTTTTGGATTCTACGTACCTTGAAACGTAAACCATCAAATTTTGAGGGGGTGTTAAAATTTTTTTTTTTCTTGGTCGATTCCAAAGGTTCATTATTGAAAATAATAAACCAAAAAGTATGATTTTCATGGAAAATCGTGGAAAAAACTCGATTTTTGGGGAAATCATAGAAAAAATCTTAAAATCGTATTCAAAATACGATACGGGGGGAAATCGTATTCAAAGTGTGAAGACGATTGTATTCGTCTTCATATTCATATTCATACCTGTATTCGTATTCATAATCATAAAGTCGCAGATATGATTTGTATTCATAATCGTATTTATGAATAAGAATTCGCCCATCTCTGATACATTTTAGTTGTGTGTAAATTTGTGCGTCATGACACCTTGGTAGACTCGGAAGAATACCTATTTTTCAATAAATTGCCTTGGTTTTGTGCCCCCTTCACGATACCAGTATTGCAACATGTTCATGAATAAGTCTTATTACTGATTCAGGTCAATACGAAGGTTTAACGTATTCTCATCGTTTCTGTTTCAGGTGCTGTACATACATCTACTAGGAGTTTCAATACTGGCCGTCGCCCTGACATCGGGCGTTCTAGCAGCACTGGACGATCTAGAATTCGAAGGAAGTAATAATAGACGAATATTACACAATACAGACGAATCTAGAGCAGAAAATAGAACGAAAAGATTAAGACAAGCTACCGTTGAAAAGACGACGACAGCTGCTCCTGACGATGACGACGACAAGAAAACGTTAGCTCAGCAAGTTGCTGATGGTAAATACGGTTTGATTCAAAAAGAACTGTTTGCTAGTCCAGCCAAACGTCCAGGCATCATCAGCTACGAAGTCAACCCTGAAGTACCGAAAGACAACGTGAACAACCTCGGCGGCCTCCAAGCCGAAGAGATTTGGCTCGCTGAGAACCACTTGCTGGTCCTCAAAGGGGGTATCTACGGGGATAACGATCAAAATGGCAAAGCTGTGTGGCCACCTATAGACAACTATATAGCACCTCAGAGACAAGTCAAGATCCCTCCAAACCCCAAAGTACCGCCTCCGTTTCCCATCCAGCTCAAAGACGGGGGTCCGATCGAGTTCGTAAAGGGAGCGAATGGAACTGGCGGACCAGTTCTCCCTTTTTTCGACCCCAGGTTCGGGCCCCCAAATTTCTTCCCTTTACCACCGTTCCCAGGCCCTGGCGACAACAAAAGCACAAATGGAAATCCGGGAAACTTCACACCGGGGAACGGGTTCAGCCCTCCGTTCCCCTTGCCACCGTTTCCAGGGAGCGGATTATTTCCGCCCGCCGTCGCATTCTTACCTCCCCCAGGAAACCTCACAGAGTTGGACGAAGACGATCCAAGTATTTACTATCCACCGCCGTATGATTTCGTTTACCATAAAGACAATTCGTCTTTCGTCCCTCCTGGTCCTCTGGTGCCGGGCATTGTGCTGCCTCCACCACCCAACTTCTTCGCACCGTACGACAACAAGACGAAATCCGCAGCTGTGAAGCCGCCGTCCAGAAAGCCTACCAAAATCAAATCTCGTCCTCCTCAGTACGTCCAAGAACCCAGGAAGACGACGCGGCCGACGAAACCACCTAAACACACCGTAACGGTCACCATCGTCACTCCTAAGACCACGACTTTGGCTCCTATCATCGTATCGACGACCGACGGCAGCCAGAACGAAATCGTACCTCCCAGGACACTCCCATCGGACACTCCAGTGGGTGAATGGGTCCCCATTCCGGCACCTCGTCCTTTCTACATCACAGAACTCAAAAACCTCAGAGTCGGCAACAAGATGAGACACTACCCGCCTGAATGGAACTTCCGGAATAACTCCGACGTCGTCCAAAACGACGACTACGTCAGAGGATACGACTACACACCGCCTCAGAAGAAGGGAAGGAAATACTCAACGACGGTGGCGCCTCTGAGGGGATTCAAGCCAATTTACGTCCCTCCTTCCGCGACCCCCTCGACGACCCTGAGACCCTCGACAATCGTGTACACGAGTACTTTCAACTCCATCAAAACTCCAGAAAACTACTACTACTACGGAGATCCGCATAGTAACTACCCCTACAGGCAGAGGCCGCTCAACGACTACTACGATTATGGAGAGAAACATGCGAATGAAGCCAACACCGTCGCGCCTGCCGAGCTGTACAACGAAGTTTCAGTGAAATCCCCTGCGGAAATCGGCAACATCGATCAATCGCATTTCGATTACTACCGTCAACAGTTTGAACCCTCAACGACCACATCTTCTCCAATCAATTTTTATTATTTCGATAAACACAACCCCAACCCTCAAGGCCCTGCCCTCAACTTACACCTAGGAGAAGTAAATTTGCAGAATACGAAAGAAAGTAAGGCGCACAGAACGAACAGCAAACAGCTGAATTCTCCACTGAGAACAACGACAGAAAAACCTCCGATATTTGAGTACAGCTATTCGGCGCCTGGGTACGGAACCTTGGAAAGTCCAAAAGTTGGTGCAAATTTCGCTACGACTCCCAAGCCTGTCAGTTTTGACATCAACTTCCCAATCGAAAAAGACCAATATTATATTGACTACCAAAATTCACAAAAATCAAACTTCTACAGGCAAGAATCTACGCCTGCCCCACAGTATTACTCGACGAGTAAGCCGGGTTACGGTGACGATGAGTACGGTAGAGAGGTTTATAAGGTGAAACCGACGTACGCTACAAGAGCACGAGACCAAAATGTGCAACTGGAAGATGTAACGCAAAAGTACTTTTCCATTTTCGGGCAGAAATTGAACGAAGCCGAATTGAGAGAAGCAACTACTGCAGCGCCTTCTAATCCTGAAAGAGATTATTACAACTACAGAAATAAAGGCTACAGTCGTCCGAAGGAGTCAAATAGACACGTTAAATTTCCGAGTGATGATTATTATGATGCTCCAAGCGAGCAGCCGTACTATGCATTGCCCCAAAAACCAGTTTACAGGCCTGGCACGCCAACTAGACACAACAACTATCAACAGCAAGATGCTTATCCGAATTATTACAGATTTTCTAGTCCTCAGTACGACCCATACGCCAACTACGACGACGAAGAGCTCGTGTCGCCTGGTCATTCTCTGCATTCCGACATCAACGTCAATTTGAAACGTCCTCCCCCGCAGTTGGAACCTGATGCTGAGCTGATCGATCCTGCGTATGTGCGGCCGAGAGGAAACGCCTTCATATCTTATCAGCTGCCTGGGAGTGGTGGTCACTTCTACTTTTTGACTCCTCAAACAGTGAAGGCCCCGTACTCACCTCAGGCGTTCCCAGAGTTCACCGGCTACTACAAACGAAACGTGCAGTCTAGCCCGAGGAGGCCTCGAAACCCGAGAAAGCCTTGAAAAGTTCAAAGACATCCGACGCGACGTGTCATTCGATGAATTTCCTTCTGTGATCTAGACTTTTAAAACTCGTATTAAATTTATAACTCACTTCGGTTAGAAAACTTAGTTATTTTCTGAACGTGTGTTAAAGACTTGGACGAAAACTAAATAGCTAAATCCAACGTCACTTCTAAATTAAGCCACAAGGTGATCCTGTAATTTCAAACAGATGAAAAGAAGACACCAAGAACACGTCATATCGCATAAGAAAGACGTGCCAAGCCAAAAAACTGCATCAATCCTTTCTGTAAAGTGGAGGCCATCCTGTGGATATTTTGACAAATAAACTCATTGTGTCCACGTGTTCTGGCCATTTCCACAATGGCCCTAAGAATTTTGACACCAACCGCACTGTCCTAGGACAAGTAGTTTTTATTCTACCGAGTGTATCAAGTAATGTGGTCAGCACTTTAGGGGGCGATTCTACAACTGCTTTGCAACAAACTATGTCATAAAATATATTTTTACTTACTTAGGGGTTAAAAACGTGATTTAGATCTTGTATCACTAAAACAACCACAGTTAATTTAGTAAGTTCAAATCTGACGATACCATTGGGAAGAGCGTTTAATTCCCTTTCTCTCTGACGTCAAACCAAAAATTTTTAATGGGATTTATTTGGTGAAAAAACTGTTTAACCCATTTTCGGCCACTGATGCGTTTTTGCATTCATATTTATGATTTTTTTAAATATTGAAAATAGTGGTAAATCTTTGCAGAAGAATTTTTTCTCGATCATGCTGTTCCTAAACTTTCCAGAAAAAGTTTTCTTTGATGTTCTGGAGCTCAATGCAATTTTGGAATTTTTTTAAAGAGAAGGCCTCTTGGGCGAAGGCATGAGTATGGTGGCTAAAATTCGATTCTGGACGAGTGAGCTTTCTGAGCCATGAGTTGAAACATATTCCGGTCCATAAATAGACTTTTACATTCTACCAAAACAATGAACTGGATAAATCATATCGATTTGGAAAACTGAGGCCTCTCAAATCTCATTAAAAAGTAAAATTCATAAAATATTGAGTAAGTAAAAGTAAAGTAAACAACCATTTCAGGTTAGATTTTCGTCCGACTGCCATTCCTGGAAAATATAGAGTATTTTTGCTCTCGATTGGGGAGCAAATGATGCTTTATTTCGGCTGGCATTCTGTAAAATATCATCCTCCTCCCCCCATTACTCTGTTATTTCTACCCTCGGCTTGAAATGGGTTAAACATAAAATTTCTACGAGCAAGAGAAATTCCCATTTTTTAAACCGGCTGTAAGTGTTCTATTTCGGATTGTTTTTTGTGTATACTTCTACTGCAAAAACTGACCCAAAATCTCAGCTTTCTCAATTTGGACTTAAAATTCGAACCCAGTGCCCCTGGAAACCCCCGACCTTCAGTTTTCGTTTCAAAGGCCGCATCATGCACTTTTCACCAAATCCCACGAAAAAACGCTGCAAATTATTACACAATGGTTTATTATTTTTCTATATAGATCACTCGTCTACAAAATCACCAACCATCCAATATGAAAAAATAAAATAAAAATTTAAAAAAAATCCAAATCACCAACCATCGATCGCATTTCGGTCAGCTCTAATTTGAACGGAGATTAGGCCTCTTTTGCGATTTACACTCGTGTTTTCATTTATGTATATATATATATTTCAATTAAACCCTTAAATTTTCGTAGGGAGCGAACGGTTTGTCCTACAGAGCTCCGCGTGGTCTCAAAAAATTCTAAAAATTCTATAGAATCCTAAATTGAAGGAAAAACAATACCTTTATATCAAAATTTTTTGAGTTAGGGCGTTTTCAAAATTTCAAAATTCATTTTGGAACCCTTAGAAGTGACCTACATGAACCAAAAGCTTCGGGGCACAACTAGACCCCAAATGGAGCCTATATACCAAATTTCATCAAAATCGGTCAATGTTAAGTGGCAAAAGTGCCGCGTACGGCGTACGGCGGACGGACGGCCAAATTTTTATTCGATTTTTGGATTCTACGTACCTTGAAACGTAAAGCATCAAATTTTGAGGGGGTGTTAAAATTTTTTTTTCTTGGTCGATTCCAAAGGTTCATTATTGAAAATAATAAACCAAAATGTTGGTTTGTTACCAAGGAGAAAGGAAATTTAACGCTCTTTCCAACGGTATCCTCAGATAAAGTTAACGAAATAATTATGGTAGTTACAGACGTTTTATTGATGCATGGTCGACATCACAAAACCAAAATTAAATGTAAAAAAAAAAAAAATCGGAACTGAAAAATGTACAATGTTATACGAAATTTTTTGTTGCAGATTATTTTTAGAATCACCCCCGATGTACTGACCACATTATATATGATACACTGTACAAATATTCACAATAACAAAGACGAGTTCTTTAGCTTGTAATTTTGAACAACACTAAGAGGTCAAAATTTCAATAAAATACGGTAAAAAAATATATTTTTATGAGTTTTTATAGTAATATGTTGTACAATCAGGATCAGTGAATCATTTCAAATGAGAATACGATTCCAAAAATGCGAAAATTGTCCTAATGGCTGAAAATTGGTGTTTTGGGGACCAGCGACGCGTATATGCGTCGTAACCAAAAACGTATCAAGCCAATAATATTCATGATGGTACTCTTTGAGTTCGTTGAGACGAGTAGAGCATGAATATTGACCACTAACATTTTCAAAACATACCCAGTATCGCAGTGCATACAGTATCGCAGTAGTATGGTTTTCTGGAAATCCACTACTTACGTGCACGTACTCCATGAATCCAGGGAGACATTTAGGCCTCGGCTACGATAGAAGCGTCAAGCGTCAAGCGTTTAGAGTCGAGCGTCGAGAGTCGAGCGTCAAGCAAAAAGGGGTGGCTACAGTACGAGCGGAAGGAGACGAACTAGATGGGGAGTTCCAGTCAGTTCACCACCACGCCAGCGAATATGCAACTTTGGCTCCTTGCATTAAGTGACAATTCAGCTGTTTCAAAAAGTTCTTTACTGATAAACCGTGTGTGTAGAAGTTTTGGAGTTCACCCTATTACTTAATGTGCTTAGGAATTGTGATGGAGAATACTACAAACTTTTTCACAAACTCGAAGAAGACCCGAAAAGATTTTTCGAATTCACCAGAATGTCCATTGTTGCTGCTATTTTATCATTCTTGTTTTGGTTTATTATTTCCAATAATGAACCTTTGGAATCGACAAAGAAAAAAAATTTCACCCCCCCCCCCCCTCAAAATTTAAGGGTAGGTACCTAGAATCCAAAAACGCTGCAAATTATTACAAGAAGGTTTAACTTGAAGAAAAACTTCAATCGTATTTTTGTCAGCTAACATTTGAACGGATATCAAGCTTCTTTTGCGATTCACACTCGTGTTTCTGATTTATCGTAAGTCCGACCCTTAAATTCTCGTAGGGAGCGAACGGTTTGTTCTACAGAGCTCCACGTGGTCTCAAAAAATTTTATAAATTCTCTAGAATCTTAAATTGAAGGCAAAACAATACCTTTATATGAAAATGTTTTGAGTTAGGGCGTTTTCAAAATTTCAAAATTCATTTTTCGACCCTTAGAAGTGACCTACATCAACCAAAATCTTCGGGGCACAACTAGACCCCAAATGGAGCCTACTTACCAAATTGCATCAAAATCGGTCAATGCTAACATTAGATAAAGAAGTGGACAGGGAACGTTAGAAGCTGAGCGTCAAACGAAAATATTACTCGGGATTGAGCGTCGAGCGTTGACCATTTTTCCGCCCAAGCGTCAACGACGCTTACCTCTCCCACCGTAGCCACCCTTACCTGAACAAGGGTAAACTATTTTTAGAGCGTCGATACCTGACCCTTTTCGCTCGCTCGACGCTCCTATCGTAGCCGCGGCCTTAGAGTATTTTATGGGGTCTTTAAAGTCAAAAATTGTATATTTGAAAATTAGCTAATTTCATGTTCCTCGAATAGTATGTTTAACCAATGGAACCGCCTAATTATTGTTTTAATCAAATAATTACCAGAATGTTTTGCGTCGAATAAAACCAACGACAGCTCATTGAAACCCTAGATGATACTTTAGATTATATTTTGAAGTTTTTAGTTTTCTCACTAAAGACGAGTGACAGACAAAAAATTCGATGCAGAAGTGTTTAACTGTTCTCAGGTCCAAAACGAGTTTCGGCGGTTCCAATGAACGAATACGTTTATGGTTTTTAGATGTTTTGACAGCTAATCAGCTATTTCAGTTACAGGAACTTTGAGTATTAATCAGCATACCTAATATCACACGCATCGAGAAATACTGTATCATTTCTCAAAAAAAACCTTAAGTTGTGGGAAATCGCGATGGAAATGTTGGCCATTTTACTTACTTTCTACTTCACAACTATTTGTCTCATCAACACTATGTCTTTTCGATATATTGTCTTCCCTTACAATCTCTCTTCAAACAATGAAAAACCGAGATTTTGACATTAATGATACTCAATATCCGAAAATCATCCAAATACAAATGTCCTCTTCGGAAGTTCTGGTTATTTCCCCTTCGATACTATACAGAGACTTCTGCTCCTTGAAGGTATGATGTTGATGATGGTTCATGAGGGCTTCAAACCAGTATCAAACGCAAAATGACCAAAATTTGAGTTGTTACAGCATTCTACGACGAATACGATATGTAAAAATATATCCGGAATCAGCCAAATTTTCGAAAATCCTTGGAGAGAGGAATGCCGTCAGTATCAGGAATCTATGAAGGTACATAGATGGAAAATTGGGTTTTTGGAAAAAAGGGTAGTTTTTTTCTGGGGAAAAATGATGATGCGGTGTCAAAATTCTCAGGAAGAATCTATTTTCATTTTATTTTAAATATTATTTTTAAAATGATATTTATTTAATTGGAAATAAAATTTGGTTTCTTAAAACTGATGGGTAGGTAACGATTTCTCACGTCCGTACCCCCAATTTAGAAAAAATTAGAAAAATCTTTTTTTTTTTAATTTGTTTACATGTTTTTTTTTTTTTTTGTTTTTTTTTTTCATCTCTATGAAATTACGCGGATTGACGGGATCACCCTGTACAAACGGTAGCCATGTTGACTGACGTCTGATTTCAGCGGATGGCGAGTCAAACCTGCAGCGAAGGACCTCTTATAAACTCAAATAAGCTAAATTCAATTTTCGACGTTTTTCTTTCCTATAGGTAATGTCGAATACCTCTAGAAATATTCGGAGGGCTGAAAAAAACGATGTGCCCACCTGCGCTCATTCAAAGCAACTTAGGTTTTATTTTTTATTTTATTCATCTGTTTACCTACATATTTTAGTTTTTTCAATCGGAAAACGTTATTTATACGATTCATAAGCAGGCGGCTAACTAGGTAGGAATGTTTTTAGTGTAATTTTGGGTCTCGATTGCTATAGATATGCATCTACAAAACCGTAATTAGCTAGGTATACTCTTGTAAAAGAAAATAGTCAAAGTGATAGTTAGGTGTATGTCTTTAGCGATTACGTACCTGCGAGCAACGAAGTACAGTTGCTAATGTGATTTGTACATTTTTGTAAAATATCTTCTACCTAATTATTTGATAGTGTATTATAGTCTCGAATACTCTAATTTCTTTGTTATTTCCAACTGTCAATTAACATTACAAAAATTAGAAAAGTTGACAAACTGTGTATGTTTTGAATATCAGTGTGATGAAATTATTTCAGTTGTGGGTAACAATAAATTCACGTAAGAGTCGTCAATTTTAGTTATTTAATTTATTGTTTGGAATGTGGAATATTCACTCCCGTATGTATCCGATTTATTTATTCTTTTTTTCTTCTTCAATGAACATGTTTTCCATCTTTTTCTACTTTTAAATAATTTTGTATCATAAATGAATTAGGCTCAATAAAGTACTCTTTACGTTGTTTTACATTCCTCTTCCCATTCCAGGAGTCCTTGTCTTATGGTGGTTAGTCAGTCTGTCACTGTGATGTCCTCTGAATGGCCGCTTGAAACTCAATAAAAATGTATTCAGAACAACAACTGACTACTTTTCTGCCTGTACTTTCAACATTCTTAGAGACAAGTTCGCCTGGAATAGATGATAGATAGGCATTTTATTTGACGAAGAAAACAGTTTGAACAGTTTAACACGAGAAAAATGGAAGAACAAAGATGATGCGATCCGCTGACTTCCTACTCTACATTAGCTTGGCCCGTACAGTAGGGTGAGATCTTCGCAAAAGTGCAACATTTTCGCAACATATTGTTAAGTAATGCATGCATTCCGGGGCAGTCCCATTAGATATGGAGTACATTCTTCTTTTAATATCAAATGGTAAACGATAAAACATTTTTATTAACCTTTCTACTACACAAACCAGTTTCATCCAATGTAATTAAAGTAGTATGCTGAGGAAGTAACAGATCATTTTTAGCATTATGACATCCCATAACTGGATATTTTGAAAACGGAAATGGTCCATAAAACATATTGTTTAGTAATGCATGCATTCCAGGGGACGTCCCATTGGATAAGCATTAGATCAGTTAACCAGTTGGTAAGCGATAAAACTGTTTCACTCGATGTAATTTGGTTTATTACTTTAGGCAAGAAATAGTGACCCCCCCCCCCCCCACACCATTATCTACCAAAACATTTCTAGCGGCATGGGAGCCTAGAATCTGAAGAGCATTTTAAAATCCATGATCTACGATACCCAACATGCGAATTCGAGTTCACCCCCCCCCCCCCCCAACCACCACCAATGGTGCCAGTCTGGAACCAAAGGGGGAATACGTCGTAACATTGCACTTTCATCTATTAGTTTTAGTAGGCGGTCCGTCGAGGTTCACATCCGTATTCAAGGTGAAACACAAAAAAAAGCACGAAATATGCGGTTTATGGTGTCCTGGCACCACGGTGGCACCACTATTATTTCCTTGGTGCTACAGAGAATAATTCATGAAAATCCGGAGGTATAATGAGAATTTTTCCTCAATTTCAAAGCTTGGGTACAATTAGTAAGCAGTAAAGGAACCGAAATTTTGAAAAATCGGATATTTTGTGAATATTATCCCCCCACTACACCCCCCCCCTTGCGAATTTTGGTACTCGGGTGAAATTATGTACAACTCGGAAGTTATTTGAGTCAAACAAAAAAAGAAACTCACTAATCGGTTGGAAATTGAGGCCTGGGCAAATTTTACAGGATTATGCCCGCAAACGCACGTTTTTTAAGCATTAACCCCCCCTTTCCCCCCCTTAAAAGGCAAAACTCGAAATTCCGGCGCCGTAGTGCACAACTAGATAGTTTTCCGCGTCGAACAAAAAAAGAACCACAAAAATCGGTTGAGAACTAAGGCCTGGGCAGACGACACAAGATTATGCCCAAAAATGCACGTTTTTTGAGCATTAACCCCCCCTTTCCCCCCCTTAAAAGGCAAAATTCGAAATTCCGGCGACGTAGTGCACAACTAGATAGTTTTCCGCGTCGATCAAAAAAAGAACCAGGAAAATCGGTTGAGAACTAAGGCCTGTGCAGACGACACAAGATTTTGTCACACACACACACACAGACATACACCTATGGTTTTTTTCGCGGATTTGGATTCAGAATGGTCTAAAACGGATTACTGTGTGGTTATTTTTTTTTCTGTTGAGTGTTGTCCAACTTCACCCCAGATCGATCTTATAAGGACGCCCAAGTCTTACTGTGGGACGTCCTAAAAAAGTACTAACAAAAACCCTAAAAACACGTTTTTTGGCCTATTTTTTGAAATTTGGACCCCTTAGGGTTGGTAAAAATTCATGGCTAACGAGCTCGTCTTTTCATTTCCTATTATGAAGATTTTGGCAAAAAGTTCCAATTTTTGCGAAACTCAAGATATTGTCCAGAGTGACACATATTTATCCAAACTTTCAGAGACTGATTTTACAAGGTATTTCCAATAAAAAGTGTCTCAGAAATTTTGTTTCAACCCCTCGTTTTTTAGGACGTCCCACAGTAAGACTTGGGCGTCCTTATGCGATCGATCTGGGGTGAAGTTGGACAACACTCAACAGAAAAAAAAAATAACCACACAGTAATCCGTTTTAGATCATTCTGAATCCAAATCCGCGAAAAAAACCATAGGTGTATGTCTGTGTGTGTGTGTGTGTGTGTGTGTGTGTGTGTGTGTGTGTGTGTGTGTGTCGTCTTGTTTATCTATGTGTTCAGATCTGGTCCCGGTTTCGATTAATCCTAAAATTGGTAGAGAGTGTGGTTTCCTTTAAAAATTGTCGAATGCAAGCTTTAGTTATTTTTCTATAATCTTGGCCCATGGTCTTCAGAAATGGATGAGTAATTTCAGAAAAGTATCCTCTTTTCACGGCGAGCTGGTGATGAGGTTAGGATTTGGGCGATCAGTGAAAGGAGATTATCTTCGCTAGCAACCCGGATTTCGGTATGTGATTCATCATTATATCGACTAACAACAAACTGAGGTGGAGAATAATACGGAAGATAAAAATCTATAATTTTCACCCGAAAATTATTTATTCCTATTATAGACAATAAAATCCAGAAACTAGCAGCCTGCCGAACTCAAGCAAAACAGCTGCTGTCCAAGATACCTACTATAACATACGGGAATGCTCATGTGTGGTGAAGGTTAGCCTAGTGCCTGGTCCTAGTGCAGATTATCTGTAACTTCAACGTTGAAAGGAAGGCAGTTAGACCCCTAATTGTGAAACAATACCATTCTGCCGAACACGGAGGTTTTGTGTGACTGGAATCTGGTCGATCTATCTAGTATCTGGAATAATATCCACGAGTAACCTACCTTATCGCGTCTCCATCCAATCCCATCGAGGTTATCAATATCAACAAGCATCGTGTTGTAATCTACGCTGAGGATCCCGTGCAGTTCTTGCTGTTTCGTCAAATAAACCCATGATAGCTTATGTTCATTATGAGGAATCGCGATGTTCTGTTCTGCTCCGACTTGTGGAAAACGTCTTCCCTTGGATGGTAATTTTGCCACTTGTTCGAGTGAGGTAGGTTGTGCTTATCATTTTGACTGCACTACCATTGTGGAACGCACTTGGTTCCAGTGGTCGGGTAGACAGAGGAGTAATTGGGTCTGTCCTAAACATAGGCAAGTACGGATATATACACTCAAGCGAAAACCTGAAAATAATTTGTGTGGCCCTGTCATCAAGAAGACAAGTGAAGAACTTGATTCAAGCGTTGTCCCTGCACTGTTGAATGAGATACGACCAGCAGATCCATTACCTACAAAGCATCAGGAGCAAGACAATATGTCTGAAATTGAAGAGCTGAAAAATTTCTTGTCTAATCTTATAAATTCAAAAACTAATGAAGTATTAGCGAAAATAGGAGTTCTTGATGAACAGCTGAGGGAAACCAAGAAAGAAATCGTTGAACTGAAGGCAGAAAACAGCATTTTGAAAACTCAGAACGAACGTTTGGAATTGGAGGTTAGAGGTTTGAATCAGCTGAACCGAAATAAAAACGTGATTATTAACGGAATCCCAGAATCCAAAGAAGAAAACATCCCAGAAATACTTACACACTTGGCCAACAAAGTGGGTGTTACTGTAGATCAGGAGTTACATATAGATGAAATATTCCGAATTCCCAATAGTAAGCCGAATGTTCCACGCCCAATACTTGTCCAGTTCATCTCATTGAAGAAACGAAACGAATTCGCAATCGCCGCCAGGATACATAAACCAAAATTGTCTATACTATCGGATTGTTTGAGAGAAGTGGATCCTGATATACCTATATATATTAACGACCACTTAACACCTGCTAATAGCGAAATTCGGAAAAATTGTAACTCCTTGAAGCGAGAAGGAAGGATTTTTGGCGTACAGGTTCGTAAAGGAAGAATTTACATCAAGACATCAGAGCAGGAGCCGTACGAGGGAATCTCAACCACTCAGCAGATAGAGAAGAAATTTGGAGTCGTTTTCCCGAAGAAATAAATACTGTTAAAAATAATTAATAGGTATAGGTGGAAACAATTTAATACATTGAGAAATATTGGCACAGGAACTTAAAAATGAAAAATTCTGAGGAATAAAAATATTTTTAAAAACTATCTATGGATCAAAACATTTATAAATTTTCCCAATCATATAAAAACAGTTGAATATATATAAATACATGTAAAATAATATTATATTGTGTAGAATTCTCTTGTTTTCAAAACCCTAAATTTGAGACTAAAGTTACGATAATGGCTGGAGTTCAAGGTGATCTGCTTGTCTACCATATCAATGTTCGATCTATGAGGAAACATTTTGACGAAGCTATAGTACATCTTGAATCGCAAAAATCTGAATACCATATGATACTTCACCATAATGGTTCACCTCTTACCTTTACCATAGAACTCAAGTAACTCGAGTAAATGGTACTAAAAGTCAGGAGAGACAAGTAAACATCATGCCTCAAGGGACCTCTCTTTCGCCAACCTTATTTCTCACATATATTAATGATTTATGCAACCAAAATATAGAACACGCCGAACAGTATTTCTTTGCCGATGACGGCAGTTTGTTATTTGCAACCCGGGGAAATGAGGAATACCTACAACATGCTATAGAAAAAGGACTGTCAATATTTAATAAATGGTTCGTAAAAAACAAATTGATTCTTAATGATAATAAAACCAAATTTATTGTTTATAGATACAGTTCATTGAATTTATCATCCAACCACATCGTTACCATTCACAAACCAAATTGTGAATCAATCTCATGCACATGTTCCGTCATTGTGGAGGAAGCCAAAGCGAAATATCTTGGCGTATGGTTGGACAATAGGTTAACATGGGAGCATCATATTACTCATCTTAGGAAAAATTTGAATAAAATAAATTATACATTCAGGCACATACAACCCTTTTGTGATATAAGAACAATCAGTAGAGTTTTTCAGTCCATTTATATTCCTAAATTATCCTACGCACTCATTCATTTCGGAGGTACGTTTGATTCAAATTTTAGACTTCTTCAATCTGCTTTCAACAAAACAATAAACATAATAATCCCCTCAGGACCTAGACATTCTCCGAGCCTAATAGAAAAACTAAAGATTCTTAACTCTCCAACCCTCAGACAGATATATTATAAATATGCATTCCTGTATGTCGTCAAACACTTCGACCAATATGACGAAAAAAATTATCCATAACCGACAAGGAAGAACCCGTAGATCCAACTACGTAGAACTGAAAGTAGTTAACTACAAGCATAGACACAGTCGTCACCAGTCACCCTACTTACTACCGTGTATTTACAATGAATTGATACATAGAATTTGCCCCACGTCCTACAACCACACTTTCGAAAATTACGAAAGCACCAAAAAGAGGTGTAAACAATTTTTTCAACAAAACCGAGAATTAGTTTTAATGTTGGGGTGAGAGCTTAATGACACATGATTGTCAATTATAGTTAATCGAATAGCATGCCACCTAAAAATATCAAAATAATACAGTTAAAGGAATATTTAACAAAAATAATGTATAGTTATTAAATAATGAATTGTTGAGGGCATTTACTATAATATATTGTATGTTGAAAATAATCTATTGTACTAAATAATTATACTTATGTCATGATATCAGCATGCGAATATTAATGTTCTAAGAGTTGAAAGGAACAATTTCATATGTCACAATTATTATTGAATACTATTGTTATCGCATGTCACAGAGTATTATTGTATATTCAGTCGTTGAAGTCGTTATTTATTTGTATTGCTGCTAAGTCGAGATCCATGGGACGATCAAGAACACTAAAGTTAGTAAAGAATAATTATGTATATATTGCACCCCCGACCCGCGCGACCTTGTATGGTCTTGGGTTGTCTATATAAAATGTATGTAAAAAGTGAACGAATAAATAATAATAATCCTGTAATCCTGTGTGTGTAACAAAATCTTGTGTACTCTGCACAGGCCTTAGTTCTCAACCGATTTTCCTGGTTCTTTTTTTGTTCGACGCGGAAAACTATCTAGTTGTGCACTACCTACGTCGCCGGAATTTCGAATTTTGCCTTTTAAGGGGGGGAAAGGGGGGGTTAATGCTCAAAAAACGTGCGTTTTTGGGCATAATCTTGTGTACTCTGCACAGCCCTTAGTTCTCTACCGATTTTTGTGGTTCTTTTTTTGTTCGACGCGGAAAACTATCTAGTTGTGCACTACGGCGCCGGAATTTTGAATTTTGCTTTTTAAGGGGGGAAAAGGGGGGGTCAATGCTTAAAAAACGTGCGTTTGCCGGCGTAATCTTGTAAACTCTGCCCTGGCCTCAATTTCCAACCGATTTGCGTGTTTCTTTTTTTGTTTGACTCAAATAACTTCCGAGTTGTACATAATTTCACCCGAGTACCAAAATTCGCAAGGGGAGGGGGCGAGTGGGGGGGATAATATTCACAAAATATCCGATTTTTCAATATTTCGGTTCCTTTACTGCTTACTAACTGTCCCCAAGCTTTGAAATTAAGGAAAAATTCTCATTATACCTCCGGATTTTCATGAATTATTCTCTGTACCACCATGGAACTAATATTGGTGCCACCATGGTGCCAGGACACCATAAACTGCATATTTCGTGTTTTTTTTTTTGTGTGTGTTTCACCTTGAATACGGATGTGAACCTCGACGGACCGCCTACTAAAACTAACAGATGAAAGTTCAATGTTACGACGTATTTCCGCTTTAGTGCCAGACTGGCACCATTGTTGGCGTTGGGGTGGTGGGGGGGGGGGACTCGAATTCGCATATTGGGTGTCGTAGATCATGGATTTTAAAATGCTCTTCAGATTCGAGGCTCCCATGCCGCTAGAAATGTTAAGGTGGATAATGGTTGGGGGGGGGGGTCACTATTTCTTGCCTAAAGTAATAAATAAATTACATCGAGTGAAACAGTTTTATCACTTAACAACTGGTTAAACTGATCCAATGCTTATCCAATGGGACGTCCCCTGGAATGCATGCATTACTAAACAATATGTTTTAATTTTAAGATTTTTTTGGTTGAAAGGGAGGAGCGGTGATGGCCTCCCGAGTCCCACCATCAGAATGTTGAGTTCCTTTTAAAAATTAACGTTTTTCCGCGTCAAACACAAATTTCTCTCCTAAATTCGATGGTTTTTTTTTTTTTTTTTTTTTTAATTATACCGTTGGAAAGTTGTATTTCAAATGTTTTTTCCGAAGAGAGGAACGTTTGCGTTAAGTTAAATTTTGTTTAAAAATACAGTAGGTAGTGAAAAAGCAAAAATTCAATTCTACAAATTTTTCACTATGGAGTATTTTTCTACGTACTCAGTTCGAGTGAAAAATGATTATGGAGTAATGAAATAAAAGGAAATTAAATGCTCTTTCCATTGGTATCCTCAAATTTGAATATCCTTGATAAATTACGGGAGTTAGGGCAGATGGAAAACGCGACAAAAAATCTTAAAATTGAAAAATGAGGAAAAACAAGGGATTGAACCAAAATTACTAGGATACATTTTTTGGTGGAAATACGTCGTAAAATCAATCTCTGCAGTTTGGATCATTAATTTATTCTGGACTAAAGCTGAGTAATTATTTCATAAAACTACAATTTTTTCCCAAAATGTTGATAATAAGAAACGAAAAGACGAGTTTGGTAGCCAGGAATTTTGGCCAACCGGGCTCAGTCGGCCGCCGTTCGTTCCTAGTATTTCGCGAAATTGAAGGGGCAAAAACTTGAAAAATTGTACTTACCTAAATTTGAAATGTTGAAGGATGTTAGAAATTCATTAGTGCACGGCCCTAGGAAATTGAAAAACTGAAATGTTGCCGCCTGAATCATCAAAATCGAACAATAATTGCCAAAGAAAAATGGGATAAATTACTGAATAAACGGGTTTTCCCATGTTTTTCCTATATTTCTCTGGCAATTATTGTTCGATTTTGATCATTCTGGCGGCAATATTTCAGTTTTTCAATTCTCAAGGCCCATGCACTAATGAATTTCTAAAATCCTTGAAAATTTCAATCTCGAGCTACGACGCAACGTGACTGCTGTATCCAGGCAGAGCGGGTCGGCGCTCCCCTCTCCGAAGGTCCCCTCCCCGTCCGTTTCCTCCCCCATCTCCACCCCGACCACCTCGAAGGCAGTGGCTGGCGGTTTTCCCGCGACTTTACGATTTGGCGGCTTACAACGGGAACAATCTGAGGTACACAAATCCTGCAATATATACGAATTACGGGCTTGCATAACCAGCTCCTACATTTCATCATGATGAAAATGGGCTCCAGTGTAGCTACGGCCCCTGGGGCGAGCGTTGTTTGGCGGTGGAATTTGGACCGACTTCTGCGGGGATTGTGGGTTCAAATCTCATCGCCGGAAGCGTGCGTTTTTGTGCGTCCGGGGCTCACAACACCCCCCCCCCCCTCCCCCACGTCTCAATATCATAGGAAACAATCCAGAGTCTCAACCACACAATCCCTGAAGATTTCATCGAATTCAGATGGCAACCAAGGAAGTTATGGTTGTTTCAATAATTTCACGTTTGCGCCTGCTCAGTGGCTATCGGATTTCTTTGAAAATTTTGATTTTGGAGAACATCTTGAAAATTGAAAACAATGCTTCTGTTATCTTGGGAGACCGGGAATCAGCTTTGTTGATTGACAAAATATGAACTAAAGAATTTTCTGAATTACTTGGAACGCAAAATAGGTATTCATATCGTTATTTTAATGTGTAAAACATCGATGAAAGATGGCCAGCAGAATTAATAATTATGAAGCGTTAATAGTCATAACTATTCGTTTTTTCATTGGCAATCCATTGTAACACCTTCAACGTGGAATCCCTCAGGTGAGAAGAAAAATTGACGTTAACCCGCCCTATCCCTGAAAATGTCATTGAAATCGGATGAGAATCGTAGACAGTATGGCCGTGGCAAGGATTTCACGTTTGCGCATCCGCAGCGGCTACAATCAATCTGGGGGTGATGATTTTCATAGGGGACCATCTACACGCCAACCCCTGAAAATTTTATCGAAATCGGATGAGAAATGTAGAAGTTATGGCTGTGGCAAGGATTTCATGGCAGACACGGAACCAAATTTGTTCAGGAAGGTCTGAAACGTAAAAACGAAACCTGAAATTTTTATTTTGGAGAACTTTTTTTCAACCTTGAAAAGTGAAAACAAAGCTTCTGCTACCTTGATAGACTTGGAAGCAATAATCACGCAAATTGGTTGGGCCTGGGCAGAGTACACACTACACAAGATTACGCCCGAAAACGCCCCAGTGACGTATTCCTCAACTAGATAGATTTCCACGTCGAACAAAAAACGGAATCACGAAAAGGTTGAAAACTAATGATAGGATACACAAGATTTTGTCACACATAGACATTCACCTATGGTTTTTTCGCGGATTTGGATTCAAAATGGATTAGTATGTGTTGTATTTCTGTTGAGTGTTGTCCAACTTTACCCCAGAATAATCGCATAAGGAAGCCAAAGTCCTTAATCAAGTCAAGTATTTACTTTACTTCCGGAAGTTAAGAAATGAAGGGGTCCCTCCAAGAACGTCCAACCTGCGTTTTTTCGAACTGGGGTTTTCAGCATAAAAACGTTCCTTGCGATCCTCTCCATCAACTCCTGCCACCTGTTGGCATTTCGTAGCACTATTTCCAAGGTTTGTTTACATCCAAAGTGCGGAGTCCCTGTAAGAACGTGCTCTCTGCAGTGATAATGGCGTGCTCTGCTGAACGACGCTCCGGGACGGAAAATGCAGGTTGGACGTTCTTGGAGGGACCCCTACAAATATCTAAAGCAAATGCTTAGTCTGATTCCTATCGGACAATTGGGATAAAATGCAACTTACCGAGTTACTCTTACCTAGGGACGTCCCAAAAAGCCACCTTAACAATGATATTCGTTTTGTTAGTATATTGTCAGGTGAATATCGATATCATGAATGTATCACAAAAAAATTACGGATAAATGTTTTCGATATATTTTTTTTATCCTCAAATAGGTCTATTTTCATGCTGTGCGGCTACTCTGCCGCATTTTTAAAGAAAGAAAGATTCGTACGGTTTTGAATCTTGAAAAAATAATCAGTTAAGTTAGATCTTCCAGTAGTAACTAAGTCTTAAAAGAAGTTTGGGACTTTCAGGAGCAAAAATGAAAGATAATAGAAACAAAATAATTTATTCTTATGTACTAGATTGTATAAAAATAGAAATCTACATATATTTAATCAACGACACTCATAAGTATCCTACGATTCTACAAGAATAATTTAGATAACAGTACAATACAATGTATTACGCAGTAGATAGTAGGTGTAATCTGGCACGTTCATGCTATCAATACCCACCTGCAACCTAATCGAGTTGGTCATTTTTCTTAATGAAAATGAAACATGTAAACTGGCCAGTTCACTGTTATTTTAGGAATTGTAATGAGTCCATATCATTACTATTTCATGAACTAAGAATAATTGACCCTAGTCAATGATTTCCGCAGACACTTTACTCCATAAAATCTGAAAATTTCGAAAACTTACCCCACAAAACCCAACTGTATCTTACTGTCTTGTCATTTACCTTTGATTTTGGAATACATTTTTAATAGAAGACGGCTGTAGATAACTTCTATATGAATTGTGGGTAAAAAATGAATACATGTTTTCCCCACAGGAACATAACTCGTAGGTACACTAGAGAATTCATTGGATTACTCAATGGAGAATTTCGTGATTTTTGAACAATGGGGTATTTCAGTCAATTTTTTTTCCAAAAGATTAAGGCTCAGGAATAACGGTAATTGGGTCTGTTCGTCGAGAAAATGTTTTTAAAAAATCAGAGAAGCTAAGGAAAGTTGAAGATTTGAATGGCGTGACGTAGCTAGCCAACTGTCTTTGAAAAAAGTATCCATGCACAGAGAAGAGATGAAACCCTTGGAGGACCTCTTGGATACTACAAAATACTACTCACACATGCGCGCGGCGTAGTGTGTGTGCATTTATGGCAGCCAGCCTTTTTTTCAAACGTGTGATCTCTTTAATTAATTTTTCTACCACATGTTATAGTATCAATGGGCTTAAAGTTGGAGTATATAGGTTTTCAAGGGTGCTAAATCCAAATTTGAGGTCAAAAACCTGAATTTCTGACCCACCGAAATACCCCTTTGTACTACAGAATTGATGTCTCATTGATTTTAGGCGATTTGATGGATTTGTGGAATTGATTATTTCGCCATAATCAGCAAATTCTCTCTTCCACGTCATCCATGTTCCCTTTCAGATTTGTTAGCTGTGATGAACAGAAACCTTCGCTGCAGTCACCTTGAAAGTCGAGGAGCATTCCACGTGTGAACCCACATGCCAGCAGCAAGCAAGCGTGTCGCATTGATGCCAGTAGTAAGCATTTATTCCTCCTTTCGTGGACATGGAAGTTATCATGATACCAGGTTTGATTTTATCTACCTTAGGTGACGATATGTTCCTTTTCAACTTCTTGCTGTTACCGCATCTTTTCAAACTCCTGAGATTTTCATCATTATTCGACATTCCTGTTAACTGACTACTAGTGAACAAAAAACATTATATTTTCAGACCCAGACTCATTCCCCTTGACACCTACAAACAAGTGGGAAAAAGAAAGTATGCTTACATGAATCTATTCATTCGAAAAACGGATAGTAGAATCTACTTCAAAATGGTATAATATACAAATTAATAAGTTAGCCTCATATTACTAAAGAAACGGAGTTAAGAACGTAGTCATCATCAATAACAAACAATAAGTTATTATTTGTTACTGATGATAACCTAACCGTTGAAATCGATTCAACTGTGTAACTCATTATTTTCATGGAAATAGTCTACGTTCTTCTTAACTCCGTTTTTTTATTAAAATGGGTTTCCACAATCTCGCTCGAGTGATTTTATTCGTAGTTAGCACGAGACAGACTGGAAAAATGTTACTTAGGTTGTTATGTTTTGTTAAGCAATTTTGGAATGTCAGAACACTGTTACGAATAAACGTTTCAGTCTCCGTTGAATAAACAGTCCAAAGAGGAGAAAATGAAGATGAAAATATAACAAGTTCAATAAGTGGTGAAGAAACTCTGAGCAAGTTTGGATCCTTAGTTGGCATCACCCAAGGTAGTGACAATAAATTGTTCCTGATTTTGACATGGGACAGGAGGATGAATAGGTGGTAATTACACATAACAATAGAGTATTTCTCGGTTGAGTTGGCCGATCAGAAAGTGAACACAGTAAACATCAAGGAAGGTACAGTTTGACTCGTAGAATCCAAGAATAGGTATATAAAAATATTGTATAAATTTCGTCAAACTACAGTAACTTGTTTCGAAGTTTGACTTCTTCTTCGTTACTCTCAAACAAAAACTATTTTTTCAAGGAAAATTAGAAGAATTTCCAATTATCAACAGGGTTGGGAGTAGGAATGACCGGAAACCACTTCGATGGTTGAAGAATCCATGTGTATCATGGGGTATGGTGTTGATTTCTTCCTGGTCGACCCTACTTCCACCCCTCTCGACCAAAATCTGCCTCTTTATGCATAAATTGAATAAATAAATAAATACCTACTTAACAAGTACTTAAGAGTCTCAAGGATATTCATGAATGCAGTATTTGTGGCACTTGAAGAGTGAAACATTAGTTCACATTCCCACATAATTTACTCGAATGAGTGTTTAGCGACACAGATCTCTTCAAAATTCCCAAGAATCAAGCCACTTCAAGCCGTGCATTGTACTATTTTGCTCATGAGAATATGGTCCAGTCATGCCATACGCTAGGGGAGAGAATTTCACAAAGCTGAAAAATACAAATACATTATTAGGAGTTAGTCGTAGTTAGTAGTTAGAGAAGGGACTCCGAATGAATGTACCAAGTACTTGTTCAATATCCGTTCTATCTAAATGGGGGGTGCGCCTTGATTTTTTCAAGATTTTTAATCGAAAGTAGACTAAATCCTGAGAATTTTGGCACCAACCGCGACCTTCTAGCGTGAGTACATCTGTTTCTATGATTTTTCAAAGTTTCGGCCGTTTATGACGTCACGCGCCCCTCTCGCCTGGGCGGAACCCCCCATCCCACTGTGACGTCATAAACGGTCGAAACGTTAAAAATTCATAGGAAAAGATTTACACACGCTAGAAGGTCGCGGTTGGTACCAAAATTCTCAGAATGAGGTCTACCTTAGATTAAAAATAATAATAAACAGTTTTTCCTACCCAGGCGCACACCCTATTCCAATGCAATGGTAGAGTAGAACATACTGCCCATACACTATACTTTTCCTCTCCCCAAATTTTGAGAAGGCATTTTGTGACAGTTACTCATAAACTAGAAGTAGATTAACGAGCTTAGCTCATAGTAGTATTTGGACTAGGCCGACTGTCAACTCCTTTCACTACAGCTATCTTTAATTAAGAACTAACACCAGTCAAATTCACATGGGTCATTTTCCCAGAAAGGGCCAATTGTTGTCCAGAGAAGATTCTGAATGCCCATTTATGATTTAGGCGTTTAAAAAAAAATCTACATAAACTATCAACTTTGTTCTACTTCGGGCAATCAATAAAATTGATGTGTCGGGAACAGTTAATAAGGACACAGACTAAAATGAACAGGGGTTTTAATTAAGCGAACAGCGGAGCTACTTGCTCGTAAGACGGACATGTACAAAGTGAGCCTGAATCAATGGCCGACATCAATCCTTTTCATTCGATACTAAACATCGATGTCAAACATCGATACATAACACTTCCCCCTCCTTATTTAAAACATACCACAAGTAATACTGAAACAAACAAGGTACAATGAAAAATCAAAACAAAGTAGGCGAATACCTAGCTGGGGGAATTCCAGCAGTTTTTCTAATTGGTCTACTAACTGGCTCGTCATCCATTGCAAACCCAGGAGGAGCAAGCTGCTGCTGGGAAGGTGAATTAACAAAATATTCCTGGTCAGGCAACTTTACTTGACACTCCTGATCCTCCCCTCCAACAGGAGACGACTGACTCCAATCCCCATCACGACCAACAGGATGTGAGGCATCTGGTAAAAAACTGCGTTTCAGCTGGTTAATGTGACACTTTCTGATAGCTCCATTACTCAGTTTCACAAGATACACCACTCTACCAATACGTTCCATTATTCTCGAGGGAATCCACTTATACAGCCCCTTGTGCGAATTTTTAACCAAAACCTTCTGGTTTATAGAAAATTCCGGAACTAATACCATTGGGTCAGATGAGGGAACAACATGGTCTTTGGGAGTCAACATGGACAAAAACGTTCTGATAGGGAACCTGAACAACATTTCGGCAGGCGTCTGCTGAGTGACACTACTTGGTGTATTACGATATGCAAATAGACATTTAGACAGACGTTCGGACAAATTTACCGAATCATTTTTGGAAGAAACTACGTCACGAAGAATCATTTTCTTGATTTCTTGAACCATCCGTTCCACTTGCCCATTAGACGACGGATTGTAAGGAGGAGAAAACATGTATTTGACATTATTTCTTTCAAAATACTGCTTCAACTGAGCGCTACTAAACGGTGGGCCATTATCACTTATTACGATTTGAGGAAATCCGAACCTAGCAAAAACATCCGACAAGATTTTAATGATATGAGAAGCTGTGGACCCATTAGGTAAAACATAACACTCTAACCATTTAGAATGAGCATCCACCAGCAAAAACAACTTGCACTTGAAAGTATCCAGAAAATCCATATGCAATCTTTGCCATGCAGAACTAGGTTTTTCCAATGGTACAAATACTTTCTTGACGTTATCATTTTGAGTCAACTGACAAGTCTGACAACACTTTACTTTTTGCTCTATGTCGTTTTCCAGAGTTGGCCACCAAACAAACTTACGAGCCAACATCTTCGTTCTTACAATCCCAGTATGAGAACTGTGGAGTACACCTAACACTCTAGGTCGCAACACTTTGGGAATAACCACCCTAGAACCGAACAAAATACAATTCTCTTGAATAGAAAATGCCAAACGATTTTTGAAAAATGAGGCAAAATCCACAGAAACTGACTGAGGCCAACCATCTCGAACCCATTCCATTATCTGAGACAAAACAGGATCCTTATTAGATTCTTCAGAGATTTCTTTGAAGGTTAAAACACTTTCCTCAAACTCATCAAGTATAGCTAGGCAGTCTGGAACATCCGTGGGGTCATTTAAGGGTAACCTGGACAACGCGTCCGCATTTGCAATGCTAGTCCCCTTCCTATACTTGATGTCATAATCATACGCTGATAAAATCAAAGACCACCTTTGCAGACGTGCACTGGCTACTTGAGGAATACCTTTTCTAGGGTTGAAAATAGCCTGTAACGGTTGGTGGTCGGTCACAAGTGTGAAACGACGACCAGCAAGAAATTTATGAAAATGCTTTACTGCATAAATACATGCAAGTCCTTCCCTATCCAGACTACTGTAGTTTCTTTCCGCGGAAGACAGCGTTGATGACGCAAATGCTATCGGTTGTTCAACACCTTCAATCACATGTGACAAGGTTGCACCAACTCCGTAGGAACTACTATCTGAGGTTAGGATCAGAGGTTTAGACGGGTCATACAAAACTAACAAACTTTTGTCAGAAATAGCATTCTCACATTCCTTAGACCAATTCCAAGGAATACCTTTCCTTGTGAGGGAGTAGAGTGGCTCCAACAAATGCGCACTCATTGGCACAAACTGGTGATAGAAATTTACGAGACCAAGAAACGATTTCAATTCAGAGATATTGTTAGGAGCTCTAGCCATCTTTATGGCCCGTACTTTTTCATGAGACGGATGCAAACCCTTTCCATCTACTCGGTATCCTAACAACTCGATCGAAGTCTCAAACAATTTACATTTACTTGGATTTATCTTAACATTGTACTCGTTCAATCTATCCAACACCGTTTCCAACAAGACCTGGCACTCTTCCTTAGTCTTTGCTGAAATGATAACATTATCAATGTAGCATTGCACACCAGAAATTCCTTTCAAAATTGAATCCATCACAGACTGGAAGAGTGCTGGCGAAACATTTAAACCCATAGGCAGACGATTAAAACGGAATAATCCTGCAAAACTATTGATAGTCAGGTATTCTTTACACTTTTCATTAACGTTGACTTGCAAAAATGCATTAGACAGATCGATTTCACAAAACCACTTGCAGTTTACTAAATTATGCAAAATTTCGTCCACTCTTGGCAATTTATAGTGATCTATATTGTAAGCCGCAAATTGAAAAGGGAATTGTTTTTAGCAAATAAAGAAATTTTGAAAATTTGGTATGGTAGCGTGTTTTTGCCTGAGGGGCGTACCCTTCCCAACCTACGATCTACAAGCTATCTCGTCTGAACCAACCTGCTTTTGGAGGTACTCAAGGTGAAATCAACAACAACAAGTTGAGGAACCATAAACATCTATAATTAAGAAAATAGGAATTTTACCATTTCACAGGATAAATCAGTACACATTCATCAAAGGTAACGTCAATTAAAAGAAAATCGTCACTTCGTGACCAAAACCAGAAACATAGGTAAGTATCTACAAGGTACGGGTATCGGTACCCTACTGGTACCCAACGAACAAAAACAAAGGTACGTATTCTGGTGACCACGTGGGCCACAGAAATATGAATTAATTCGATAAAAATCAGAAATCAAGGACAATATGCTCCTGGAATTCAACGGTATTCTTCAGGTAAGTATTTATAAGAAAAGATATTTAGTGAGTAAGCAACAGGTAAGTATCAACCCCGTTACTTTAGAAATAAGAACGTAGAGTTATCCAACTGGACGAAATCAGCAATCAACAAGGTAAGTGAGAAACAACAAGTGAAGACCTAGGCGTCCTAAAGAAATGCAGATCGACCAGGTAAGTTTTAGAATTTAAGATATGGTAAGTATATTACTTTAAGTTGCTTTTAGCTTTAAGGTTTTACAAAAGAATTGATTAAATCGGGGTGGAAGAACCACCGCGAGGACTTACAACACGCTTGACGCGGTATCAAGGTACGCACACGCTACCGCCGCTACGCGTCGGTACGGGTGGTGACTAGTATGATTTACGTAATTTAAACAGAAATTAATACTCTTTGATAACAGAAATTTGGCAAGAAATGTCATACAGTGCGTTTCCAACGATATTGAAGTGGTACTTTACCGTAGCTTCTCTGGAACTTCGTCTGACGAGGAAAAACGTGGTGGGTAGAAGACGGTCCCGAAGGGGTCTTTATGGAGAAAATACTTGGGTCTAGTTTTGCAAAATCGGGCAAAATCTAAACGAGTCTTTACAATTATCAATGTTCTTTCACTTTCGCCGGGGGGGAAATATCCCAAATTCACATCCACTTACTAGCACAAATGGCTCCAACACAACGGTCAACTCTGCCTACAATTGAGGCGTCCTGGGTTCACGTCGAGACAGAACTGAAGCTTCCACGCGTAGGGGGTCGACGCTCCCCTCCCCGCAGCTCTCCTCCTCCCCCACCGCTTTCCCCATCACCACCCCGACCTCCTCGAAGGCTGTGGAGGGCGGTTTTCCCGCGGCCTTTCGAATTGGCGGCTTACATGACCCCTCCTTCCTCCGGGAGCCGTCGTCCTCGACGGTGGATTCCTGTTCGGCGACGCTGGGTATGGGGAGGGCTCGGCCGGGGTACCGGCGGGTAAATTCTACCTCGTACCGGGTACGCCTGCAGTGGCTACAGGTGGGGTCCACCCCCCCATGTGGTGGGTTGCAGTGATTTGTCAGCTGTCCTCGCTCGTGCCTCTTAATCATTCGCTCCCAGAAAGCCTTGCAGGAGGCGCACCTGAATCCTCTCATGACCGTGGGCGGTCGCATACATATGGGGCAGAGGTCTCCCTTCGATGTCGTCCTGCTTCTGGTCTCCGTACCCTCGATCTTCTTCATGGCTGGGGTAGGGAAGCTGGTAAACCCGGGATTCGGACGACCTTTACGCGGTACTGAAGAGGCGGAAGCAGACTCGGAATAGCTGGGGTCCAGATCCTCGTTGTTGTCGTCAGACTCCTCCGCCGAAGTATCCATTCCCTCCTCGGGGGTCACAATTCCTTGGTGCCCCCGCTTTCCCGCTCGTCTCTCGCTGATGGGTTTACTGGCTTTCTCTAGATGTACGGTAGGCCTGGCATTTAATTGCACCTTCATGGTATTCAGCTCCCCAGTAAGGTTGTCAATTCGTTCCTTCGCCCCCTGCAATGCTTCCTCCGCAATCGCGCATCGAGCTCTCCACCCCGCCACCTCCATCTCGTGCATCCGCCACTCCGGCAGCAACGCAGCCAGGTTCTCGAGCCCCTTTATTCCAGTCTCGTAAAACGAATCCAGCATTGCGTGGTGATCGGCCTGTCTCATGACTTCCATAGCCGCAGCCACCACCTCCACGTTTTCGATGGCCTCGCGCTCGTGTCCTCTAGAGCCCGTCGAGTCGTTCAAAGCGGAACGGGTCAGGCATTGCTGGCACGCCCCGTCATAGGCTCCTCTTACACGCTGCACGGACGGCAGGGCACGAGATAGTGGCGCCTCGTGCTCCGTTGGCTGCACCTCGGAGTTCCTCCGACCCTCCATCTCCTATTGGGTAAAAGAAAATAGTTCCAGGTTAGTTGAGTCTTCCTCTGCATGCATCCTCCTGTACCTTATCGTTTCCTACCTAGCACTGTATGACTGCCATTAATATTTTCATTATGTTCTTTTTCAGGTCTGTTCCTACTGTCACCATTCTGGGTCTCCACTTAAAGGTAAGTGATGAATACCTCAGCATTGTTCCTTTTAAATAGCAACACTGCTGATAAGTTGTTATGATAAGAAGTTTTCATTTTATAAATAAAGCAGTACTTACTTACTTTCTACACTACAGTGCGGTCTGCTCTCTTTAACCCTTTTGAATTCCCTTTGAATTACGTAAAATACTTAACAACTGGCGCGGTCATTCGATTCCTACCTACGTGCATCGGATCTGACAACGTACTACATTAAGTATTTGTTTCTTGTTGAAACTTGCTGGCGAGATTACTGTTGCGGACAAGTTCTTATCAGATCATCGGAACTCACATCGGATAAAGCTACCTACCAACTCGTTGCGATCGGTACGTTCATAACACCTTTATGAAAGCAAATTATTGAAATATAAAACTTGCACGTACAAAACGCACCTAGGTATTTACTTAGATACAAGAAAATTGAATCGTTCTAGGTACAATGCCAGGTAACGATGGAGCAAGTGCTCGACCCACCGAGGTTGATAGACTTCTCAACATGATTGCCGATCAAAATAAGCAAGTAATACAACTATTAGGCACTTTATCGAAACACTCTACATCCACTGCACGCCCGATTCACGTAAACATAGAAAAATACGATGAATCAGTGGAAACATATGATGATTACATCGGCCGTCTTGAGTCGTTTTTCAAGACGCAACTTGTGTCAGAACAATCTAAAGCTGACACTTTCATAACACTATTATCGCCTAAACACCATGCGCTCCTCAAGAGCCTCATATACCCAACAGAACTGAGTTCAAAAACTTACAACGAATTAAAGGACCAACTGAAACAACACCTCAATCCAACCCCTCTAGTCATACCAAGTCGACATACTTTCCTCAACCGGAAACAATTGGAGGGTGAATCGATCTCTCAGTTCGCATCAGAGCTTCGAAAATTAGCTGCAAAATGTAAATATCCGGTCGCTATGCTTGACACTATGCTACGAGACGTCTTTGTAAGCGGATTACGATCGCGAGTGATGCTTGATAGACTTTTTGAAGAGGACGACATCACACTTGATAAAACTTTACAAATCGCTCTAGCTCTAGAAAAAGCAACAGAAGGTACCACGGAAATTCTAAGCCCCTTATCAGTAGTGCACAAAATAAATAGACAACATGTTAATAACAGACAAGTAAATAACAGCTCGTCTATGGGTGCTAGAAAGCCTATCTGTTTCAAATGTGGTGTCAAAAATAGCCACAAAGCAAATTCATGCAAGGCAACCAATTTATTTTGCGCATTTTGCCGCACATCGGGACATGTTGATTCCGTGTGCATGAAAAAGAGGAGATTAGCCATGATCAAGTTGTTGCAGGCCATGCCAACATCAGATGACGAGGAGGGGTACGAGAACTCATGTGTGGACCATCAGGTTGACTATTTGTCACATGAGTTTGAGGACCCAGAGAGTCCGTTTCATCCTGTGCACCAACTAATAGATTCGGATGCTGATCAACTTTTACATGATATTTTTGATCATAATTTCGAACCTGTCTATCGCCTTTCAGTGGCTCACAGCACTAGCCACCCCCCACTTATGATTAATCTCAATATCAATGGTTGCCAAATTCAACTAGAGCTTGATACTGGAAGCCGAAACACCATTTTGAATTCATCAACACTTGCAAAAATTGCACCAATGGCAAAAATTCTACCTACAACTACAATTTTGAAGACTTTTAACGGTGCGATAATTAAACCACTGGGAACTACTAGTCTAAATGTACATTACCTTGATGTAGTGAAACCGTTGGAGGCAATAATTGTTGAGGAAGATTACCCACTCGTTCTAGGGCGCTCATGGATGTCAGCTCTTGGCATTAAACTACAGAATTTGAACTTTGTGGGTTCAGACAACGCCAAAGAAAAAGTCAAGTCTTTACTCACCAGGTACGATAAGGTTTTTGACAATGAAATTGGGCTGATAAAGAATTACGAATGTCACATCGAGTTAAAAGAAAATGCTAGTCCCATTTTTAGAAAACCACGGCCTGTCCCACTCTCATTACGAACTGGCATAGAACTAGAATTGGATCGACTAGTTGAAGAAGGAGTCCTACAGGCAGTATCAAGTTCAGAGTGGGCGACCCCGATTGTGCCTGTGGTAAAACCCACAGGGGAAATTAGAATATGTGCAGACTATTCATCAACACTAAACCAACACATCAAGGTGACCCAACACCCATTTCCCGGATATGAGGACGTTTTTTCAACTTTGAGTGCAGGGTCAAAATTCTCCACCTTAGATGTAAGGTCTGCTTTCCTGCATATGGCTGTAACGTCTGATACTGCAAAGTTACTGACAATAACAACTCATCGTGGGCTTTTTGAGCCAAAGCGTCTAATGTATGGCGTATCTACAGCACCTGCAGAATGGCAAAAATATGTCGATACCATTTTCAAAAATCATAATTGTTACGTAGTGCATGACGATATTATTGTAACAGGGATCACAGATGATGAGCACTTCAAAAATCTAGAATCAGTGTTAAAAACATGTTTAGAAAATGGTATACACTTGAATCGTGACAAATGCAAGTTCTTCGAAAGTACAGTACACTTTTTAGGCTACCGAGTGGATGCACATGGGGTTCACAAAACTTTAACCAAAGTTGATGCAATTCTAAATACACCCCAGCCTAAAACTGTCAAAGACATAAAATCGTTTTTAGGACTAGTCACATTCTATTCAAAATTTGTGCCACACCTGTCAACGCTAGCGCAACCTCTTCACGCTTTAACCTGCAAAAATATTGAGTTCCAGTGGACCAAAGAATGTGAAAGTAGCTTTTCTGCAATAAAACAAGAAATAGCATCAGACAGAGTGCTGGTTCATTACAATGCGTCCTTGCCATTGACCTTGGCCACTGATGCCAGCCCATGGGGAATTGGGGCTGTTCTGTCTCATGTTATAAACAAAAGAGAACATCCCATAGCCTTTGCTTCTCGGATGCTGAGCAAATCTGAAAGGTCATATTCCATGATAGATAAAGAAGCCTTAGCTATAAAATGGGCGATGTTCAAATTTTTTCACTACATATATGGACGCCATTTTGTACTGATCACCGATCACAAACCACTAATTCATATATTTGGAAGCAAACAGAAACTACCTCTGTTGAGTGCCACTCGCATGCTACATTACGCACTTCAATTACAGATTTTCAATTTCGATGTAAAGTACCGAAAGTCAGCAGAGCATGGGAACGCAGATGCCTTGTCTCGATTACCTCAGACGTCAGATGAATGGGAGAAATATGAAGTAGATGATGAGGCTTCTGTGTTCATGGTGAGGCAGTACGATCCATTCCCAGTCACAGCAAGAGCTATCGCTGCAGCAACGGTGGAGGACCCACAGATGAAACAAATTTACTCAAATCTATTGGAAGGAGTTTCACAAGGAGACAAAGATTTCAAACTATCACTACACCAAGGGTGTATCTTCCATGGTATCAGGGTGTATATTCCATCTAGCCTTCGCCAGAAAATCCTGAGTGAGCTCCACTCTGGGCATCTGGGAGTAGTAAAAATGAAAAATCTAGCAAGGAACTACGTATATTGGCCAAATGTGGACGCAGATATTGAGTACATCACAAAACATTGTCCTGAATGTAATTTATATGCAAAGAACCCAGACAGAGTACCCAATCATCACTGGGAACCCACGAAACACCCATGGGAACGAATCCACGTAGATTTTGCGGGACCGTTCCAAAATAGAACGTATTTGCTCATTATAGACTCTTACAGCAAATGGCCTGAAATTGTGAGTGTCAACAGTACTTCTTCCAATTCGACAATCTCCTACATGACTGAACTATTCGCCAGGTATGGCGTACCAAAAGTGCTTGTGAGCGACAATGGCGCAACTTTCACAAGCAGAGAGTTTCATCAATTCTTGAAACAGAATGGCATCATCCATAAAACGTCTGCTCCTTTCAATCCATCTACCAATGGGCAGGTCGAGCGCATGGTCCAAACCATGAAACAAGCACTGAGGAAGCTCATTACTTCACCAGGTTCACCACAAGACAAGTTAAACACGTTCCTGATGGCCTATCGCCGAGCTCCACACACGAACACTGGTGTATCCCCTGCAAGATTAATGTTGGGAAGGGAAATACGTACAGCATTGGATCAAGTTAAACCGAAACTCGACTATGCACCTCATGCTGAAACTCAACAGAATAACTTCATTAGTTTTGAGGAAGGTGAAAAAGTAGCAGTAAGGTCGTATTCGTCACCAAACAGGAAATGGGAATTTGGCTTCGTAATAAATAGAGATGGCGATATCCACTACAGCGTGCAGGTTGGAAACACAGTATGGCGACGGCATGTGAATCAAATGAGACGTATTGGTCAGGATATGCAGATTGTAACTCCGAACCCACCAACATCTCAGTTGCATGCCAATCTTGAGAGACCATTTGCACATCAGTCAATCCAAACTGAGGCCACTTCAATACCTTCTCCACGTGGTTCTTTCCAACCAATGTCACCTGAAGAGAGTAGCCAATCCAACCAGTCATCAACGCCTCCTGCTAGTGAGCCACTTTTGTCTAGCAGCCCGAGGCGACCGAAACAATCCAACCAAGCAGAGTCCACAAGACCAGCGCAAGAGCCAGTGGATCAGGAAGAAGCGGGAGTTAGACGCTCCAACCGCCTTCGGCAACCACCCAAGAGGCTGACTTACCCACCTTTTCAAAACTGAAGGCTGTAACTACCACAGATGCTCATTTTACAACCAGTTGTTTAACAACTAGAGGATTCTTTAGTTTATTATATACACGTTTTGTAAAAAAAAAGTTATATATATTTTTTTTCTCATTTAAAGGGGGAAGGGATGATGAATACCTCAGCATTGTTCCTTTTAAATAGCAACACTGCTGATAAGTTGTTATGATAAGAAGTTTTCATTTTATAAATAAAGCAGTACTTACTTACTTTCTACACTACAGTGCGGTCTGCTCTCTTTAACCCTTTTGAATTCCCTTTGAATTACGTAAAATACTTAACATAAATCGGTATACATACATGTTTTTATTATAATTATTATATTGATTACATCTATATTATATATGTATCTATAATGTTTTTTTTTTTTTTTCATTTTATTTTTTTTTTTTTTTTTTTTTTTTTTTTTTTTTTTTATTTTAGTCACCATACCCGTTTACATTACTCCGTACCCTGCGCTAACCCCAGCCAGCACCCCTTTCTCATGTAGCTTCTTGTAGTCACGGGGCGGGCGAGCTCGCAAGAAGTACGTACCCTCGCCCGTACCTGTCTCGCTTCCCCCTCCCGTCTCCATTAAGGCTGGGTCAGTCGATGGGCTTTTGGTAGAGGCACCTTCCGTACCTTCGTTTGGCCCGTCCAACTCCTCCAAAATCGGAAGGTCAGCTTCCTCGTTCCAAGCGTCATCCAGCTCCCAATTCTTCTCACGCTCCAGGGGTTCCTCAGGCATCCGTACCTCGGGCGTAATTCCCGCATCCGGTTCCTCCAGTACGGCATCATCGGGCACACCGTTCACCGTGGCCGGCTTCAGTCTGTTTATATGGACCACTTGTTGACGAGCCCCCAGCAAGTCCTGAATTTCATAATTCACGGCCGAAATTGCCCTCTTCACTCTCCAGGGCCCCGACCAGGGACTCCAAAACTTCCGGCACTCCCCGGAGGGTAGGTGCATTTGTTTTAAGTACACCCGATCTCCCTCTTGGTACTGCCTCGTGCTTCGTCTTCGATTTATTCGGTCCGCTTGCTGTTTCCATGCCCTATCCAAGCACCTCTTGGCTATCCTTCTGGCCTCCATTAAAGTGCGCAACTCGACTGAGCGGTGACCATCGCTGGGCCGGGTCCACTCGGTTGCATTTGGAAGGCGCAGCTCCCTTCCATACGTTAAAAAATTCGGAGAGTACCCCGTGCTTTTATGTGGGGTGGCTCTATAGGCCGCCAACACTATGGGCACCATTCGTTCCCAGTCCCTCGTCTGCCGGACCACCTTTGCCATTATGTTAGCGAAGGTTCGGTGGAACCTCTCGCACACCCCGTTCCCCTGTGGGTGGTACGCTGTGGTCTGCACCTTGGTGATCCGCCAAGTCTGACAGAGTTCCTGAATGAGCTCAGAGGTGAACCCCGTACCCCTATCGGTCACCAATCTCCGGGGTACCCCGTGGTAGGGTATGTATCGTCCTACCAACACGCGAGCGACCGTTTCAGCCGTTGTGTTGGGTACCACATATGCCTCGGCAAATTTGGTGTAATGGTCCACCATAGTCAAGACATACTTGGGGCCACCAAGTGTCACCAGTGGTCCCACGAAGTCCATGCCCACCACCTCCCCAGGTGCCGAGGGTATCAGTGGTCGCTGTATCGGGGCCGACGAATGTCCCGGTGCATTCCTTCGTTGGCACGGCTCGCACGCGGCGATGAACGCCTTCACCTCCCTCCGGATCTTTGGCCAATACCCCGCCCGACGCACTAGTCGCTCCGTCACTTCCGCCCCCGGGTGCCCAGCCCAGGCACTACCATGACACGACACCAGTACCCACTCCCTAATTGTTACGGGGATCAGAGGTACTCGTCCCTTCTCCCCCTCGATCTCAACAGGGATAGTCCATACCCCGTCCTCCCGTTGCACCCTATCCCGGTGTTTCGCAATCATATCCTGCACCCACGGGTCCATATCCTGCGCCGCCCCCATCAAGGGTTTCGGGACCTCCACATTCACGGCAGCCACGTGCATCCGACTCAATCCGTCAGCGTGACCCATGTTCGCGCCGGGTCGGTACCGCGGCTCAAAGTCGTACTCCGCCAGCCTCAATGTCCACCGACCAACCCTCGAGGTCGGGTCCCGCAGTCTCAGTGCAGCAGTCAGCGCCATATGGTCCGTCTCCAAAATGAACCTCCTTCCCAGCAAATACTCCTGATAGTGCCTGCATGCCCAAACCACCGCCAAAAGCTCCCGCTCAGTCGCCGAGTACCTAGTCTCCGCGTCGTTCAGTTTCCGGCTAGCAAACGCCACTGGTCGTTCGACGTCCCCACATTTCTGGGACAACACCGCTCCCAGCGCGCTCTGAGAGGCATCGGTGGCCAGTATGAAGTCCTGGGTTAAGTCCGGGTAAATCAACACCGAGTCGGATAAGAGAGCCTCCTTCAACGCTTCAAATGCCTTACTCTGCGCCTCTCCCCATCCGAAATCAGTTCCCTTCTTGAGGAGTCCAGTCAGTGGGGCCGCCATGCCCGAAAATCCAGGCACAAAACGGCGGTAGAAGCCCGCCAGCCCCAAGAAGGCGCGCACCTGACTCGCCGTAGTGGGAATGGGGAACTCTCGCACCGCCCGTATCTTCTCCGGCTCCATACCGACCCCTCCGCTCGTGATGCGATGTCCCAAATAACTTGTTTCCTGCTGTAGGAATTCGCACTTGCCAAGATTAGCTCGAAGACGGGTCTCCCTAAGTCGCTCCAACACTCTCGTTAGGCTATCCAGGTGAGCCTCCAACGTCGGCGAGAATACTATGATGTCGTCCAAATAGACCAAACAATCGTGACCAATCAGTCCGTCAAGAGCATTGTTCATTGCCCGCTGAAAAGTTGCGGGTGCATTCCGGAGGCCGAAGGCCATACGCGTGTACTCAAAATGGCGCCCCAAGACTGAGAACGCTGTTCGCTCAATGGAGTCGGGGTGCATTCCCAACTGATGGTACCCCGACACAAGATCAATCTTCGTAAAGTACCGGCACCGCCCCAACATCGATAGGGTGTCCTGCAAATTCGGCATAGGGTAGGCGTCCGCCTTAGTCAACTTATTCAGACGTCGGTAATCTATACACATACGCCATTTTTGGGGTTCCCCCTCCGGTGTCTTTTTCTTAACCAAGACCACCGGGGCCGACCACGGACTCTTTGAGGGTCGGATTACCCCATCCTCCAGCAACCCATGGAGCTGTTCCTCCACCTCCTCCCGGAGGGCGTGGGGTATCGAATACGGCCTCACATGAACGGGTTCCGCCTGTCCGGTGTCAATGACGTGTTCCACACCCAAGCGACACCCATCCCGGTCGGGTTTATCAAAAACCTCCTCGAACCTGTGAAGGATTTCTCCCACTCGGCTCCGCTGTCCCTTGTCCAGATGTTGTAGCTTAGTTACTAACTCGGTCCGGGTATCGGGTCGTTCCTGGTCCCATCGTTCCATAGGCATCTCCTCCGCGTCCCCAGCCGCGTCTCCCGGGTCGTCACCAAGTACTGCCCCAATCCTTCGGAACTCGATGTCCCCGATTGGGAGTCTCGTCACCGGGTAACCCACACTCTCGACCGTCCCCTCAATTTCCAACTCGATGCTCCCGTTGGTTTTCCTATCAGCGTCCGCCATATTCCTCCTCAGTTTGGCCGTCGACACCTCCGCCCGTCGTTCAGGGATGGGCATCTCCATGCGCGGCTCATCAATAGGCACGTCCATACCCGGCTCAACCTCGGGTTCCTCCAGGTGCGACACGAGTTGCTGTACCTTCGTACCCGGCTCAGCCACGGGTACCTCCACATGAGGCACGAGTTGTGGTGCCTCAGTATCCGGCTCAGCCACGGGTACCTCCACATGCGGTACGAGCTGTGGCACCCCAGTACCCGGCCCGATCACGGGCACATCCATACCCAGTTCGACGGTGGCCACGTCCAGCCTCGGCTCGACGACGGTCAAACCAACCCGAGCCACCCTGACTCTTTCCGGCGATCTGCGACCCCGCGGCACGGCGCCACCGTAGCCTCTCGCCTATCCGGACGGATCAGAAGCGGTACCTTCTTCATAAGGTCTAGGCCGAACAGGTCGAGGCCGGTTCCTTCCTGAGAAAACACCAGAAAAGTATGCCTGGTCACAGCCCCGCACACCTCCACCGTCAGTTCCTGTTCACCGCAGAAGTTCAGCCGATTTCCATCCGCTCCCCACGCCATAGCCTTAGTGGGTCTCAACAACGCACCCCCCACCGGTTTCGCCAGCACCGAGATTGCCGCACCCGTGTCCACGATCAGCTCTCGGGGCTCTCCATCCAGGGTAACGCCCAACCTTATTGGTTGCTCCATTTGATAGCGTACCATGGGCACATGCCCCATTGGATACGCGGGAGGTTCTCTCTGCACCGCTTGAGTCGCGTCCTCAATAGCCGGCACTTTTGTACCTCGGGGATGGGACACCGGGGTTAACAACTTCTTTTTGTGGCAGTCGGTCTCGAGGTGCTCCCTTACTCCGCAGTAGTCGCAGTAGATGGTTTTCTGGGGGTTGTTCACACAGTCCACCGGAAAATGCTCCATACTAGCACAGAACATGCACGGGTACCTCGGCGTTGGTTTGGGGGGGGCTCGTGCCCCCGCCAAGGGTACCCTCCCAGTGTTCCGCGGGCATCTCGCCGCGAAGTGCCCCGGCATTCCGCATTCATAGCATTTTCTTTCTTCGCGTACCGCGACGGCCGATATTCCCCACTTCGTGTCCTCATCCGAGTCCAACTCGAGCGTCTCCCTCAATTCCTCCGCTCTCTTTAACGCGGCCTCCAAGGTTTCAGGGGGATTGTTGGTTAATAAGGAACCCAGTTCCTTAGGCAACCCTTTTATGAACGCTTTTAAGGTTTTCCGTCTTACCCAATTCTGCCTCTGTGGGTTCGTCAAATCCGGCCCCTCCTCCTTAACCGCCGATCTCGCCAGTCGGTGTACTCGCTCCGCGAACTGACGCAGCCCCTCACCTTGCGCCACCTTTGCCGCACACAGTGACGCGGCCGCCCGTTCCGGGTTCTCCGTTTCGAACCATGCCAGCATCGCCTCTCGTGCCTCATCATATGGGTTGAGTCCCGCATGCGTCGGAGCGTTGTCAATCAGGAATTGCTTGGCTGTACCCTTGACTTTGGCGCGCAACAGTCGTATTTTTTTGTTTTGCGTTAGGTTTCCCGCCACCTCGTCGAATACCTGAAAGAACGCGGTCACCGGCAGTGCCCCACTTTCGTCCGGGTCCCAGTTTTCTATTTCCAAAAACATCGAGCGAGGCACATCCGTGTCGGGTACTACCTGAGCCGCATTACTTCGCCCCTTCCCGGCTAGGTCATTATACGCCCTCATCAACCTCTCGAGTTGACCCAGCACTCCGCTCATCTCTACCTCCCCCGCTCTCCCAGGGTGCTGGCCCGGTTCGCTCATTGTAACGGTTTCCACAAATGCTGACTACCTGAGCACCTCCACAAGCCCGCTCAGACGGATTTACTACGATTTCTATGAGTTCGTGAAAAGCGTACTTTTCATGAAATCCCCTAAGCTGCCACCAAATCTGTAAGCCGCAAATTGAAAAGGGAATTGTTTTTAGCAAATAAAGAAATTTTGAAAATTTGGTATGGTAGCGTGTTTTTGCCTGAGGGGCGTACCCTTCCCAACCTACGATCTACAAGCTATCTCGTCTGAACCAACCTGCTTTTGGAGGTACTCAAGGTGAAATCAACAACAACAAGTTGAGGAACCATAAACATCTATAATTAAGAAAATAGGAATTTTACCATTTCACAGGATAAATCAGTACACATTCATCAAAGGTAACGTCAATTAAAAGAAAATCGTCACTTCGTGACCAAAACCAGAAACATAGGTAAGTATCTACAAGGTACGGGTATCGGTACCCTACTGGTACCCAACGAACAAAAACAAAGGTACGTATTCTGGTGACCACGTGGGCCACAGAAATATGAATTAATTCGATAAAAATCAGAAATCAAGGACAATATGCTCCTGGAATTCAACGGTATTCTTCAGGTAAGTATTTATAAGAAAAGATATTTAGTGAGTAAGCAACAGGTAAGTATCAACCCCGTTACTTTAGAAATAAGAACGTAGAGTTATCCAACTGGACGAAATCAGCAATCAACAAGGTAAGTGAGAAACAACAAGTGAAGACCTAGGCGTCCTAAAGAAATGCAGATCGACCAGGTAAGTTTTAGAATTTAAGATATGGTAAGTATATTACTTTAAGTTGCTTTTAGCTTTAAGGTTTTACAAAAGAATTGATTAAATCGGGGTGGAAGAACCACCGCGAGGACTTACAACACGCTTGACGCGGTATCAAGGTACGCACACGCTACCGCCGCTACGCGTCGGTACGGGTGGTGACTAGTATGATTTACGTAATTTAAACAGAAATTAATACTCTTTGATAACAGAAATTTGGCAAGAAATGTCATACAGTGCGTTTCCAACGATATTGAAGTGGTACTTTACCGTAGCTTCTCTGGAACTTCGTCTGACGAGGAAAAACGTGGTGGGTAGAAGACGGTCCCGAAGGGGTCTTTATGGAGAAAATACTTGGGTCTAGTTTTGCAAAATCGGGCAAAATCTAAACGAGTCTTTACAATTATCAATGTTCTTTCACTTTCGCCGGGGGGGAAATATCCCAAATTCACATCCACTTACTAGCACAAATGGCTCCAACACAACGGTCAACTCTGCCTACAATTGAGGCGTCCTGGGTTCACGTCGAGACAGAACTGAAGCTTCCACGCGTAGGGGGTCGACGCTCCCCTCCCCGCAGCTCTCCTCCTCCCCCACCGCTTTCCCCATCACCACCCCGACCTCCTCGAAGGCTGTGGAGGGCGGTTTTCCCGCGGCCTTTCGAATTGGCGGCTTACAATATCTACAAATCTATTCAAACTTGCCTTAAAATCAGCGCAGACGCGAATACTACCATTTTTACGAAAAACTGTCACAATTGGAGATGCCCAACTACTGTGCCTAACCGGTTCTAAAATCTTTCTCTTGACCAGAGAATCCAACTCACTCTGGACCTTTTCACGTAGAGCATAAGGCACATTGTATCCTTTGTGAAACACAGGAGTAGCGTTGTCTTTCAACACTATAGAGACTATAAACTTTCTGATTGGGTCGTCATTACTTTCCGGAAATATATCAGGAAAACGTTTCTTATACATTTTGACGAGAATGGAGCTAGCAGAATTGACATCAGGAACTACAGCTGATTCACTTACTTGGTTCATTCCGCTTACTAATAACTCGGGAGTTACCTCATCTTCACCATTACCGAGCAACAGACTTCTCCAACCAGGACTCAAGACAGACAACCAGTCACGACCAAGAAGACTTCTCTTTAACAACTTATCTACAACAATGAGAATCAAATTAGAAAAAACTTTGTTATGGTATTCAACACACACCGAAATAGTACCTAATACATTCAAAGGTTCACCATTAGCTGTGTTCAACTTAACATGACTACTTGACATTTGGACAGACTTAAAGAACTTGTTGTACACAAACTTAGGTATCAGCGAATAAGGCGATCCTGAATCTACTTCAAAGAAAATTTCCGAACCATTTACTTTCAACTTAGAAAACACTGGACTTGACATACTACGATTTATGACTTGATCTACTACTTCCACTAGATTAGTGTCAAAACTTTTGTTGGACGTACAACACTTGGCAACATGCCCTTTTTGATTACACTTAAAACATAGCCAATCTTTAGCGGGACATTTCGATAAATCGGTGGAATGAATTCGGGAACAACGAAAACACTGTTTGATGTTTGACTTCTTATCAGTAGACGTCTCCTGATAATAACTGGAACCACTGCTCTTGGGCGTACGGAAATTTGATGTCGAAGGGTTGGCAGCACTGGACTTCTTGTTTTTGTTTACAAAATGAACATCATCTCTCACGTAGTCTTCTTTGACCTCTTCGGACATAACCTTTGATTGTTCTAGGACCAATTCAAACTCCGAGACGATTTTAACTGCACTTTCAAAAGTTAACTTTTTCTCTGAAAGTAGTTTCTTCTTCGCTGCGGAGTCCCGCAGACCAAAAACCAATTGATCGCGTAAGGCGTCATTGAGAAAATTCCCATAATTACACTTGGAAGACAACTCCTTCAAAGCTACAATGAAGTCCTTGACGGGTTCACCGACATTCTGATTTCGGCAATGAAATTTGAATCTTTCAGCTACCTCTATGCCCTGAGGAGCATAATGTTCCGTTAAAACATTTAACAACTCATCAAACGATTTATCTTTGGGTTTCTCGGGAGAAACAAGATTCTTGAGCACTGCATACATCTCTGGTCCAATCAAAACAACAAGAGAACTCACCATTTCGTACTCTGACGTTCCATTTACCTCGAAAAACGCTTCGAGGCGTTCCAAATAGTTCGAAAATGGTTCAGACGACGGCACATAGGGTTCAATATGCCCAAGTACGGCGCTACGACGGGGATCTGGTTGACGACGCGTTGGTCTCCCTCGCCCACCACGATGTCTGAAACCACCAAAATCCGACGAAGACTCTTCTTCGTCATCTGTATCCACGGGAACGTTAACATTTTTCGCATTACCCTTCGATTGACCGAGGACACTGTCCTTCTTTCCACCGGAAAGATCGCTAGGGTTGCCAGGTTTGGGCGGCATGATGCGGGAAACAAAACGTTTGTTCACGATCGCGAAAAAACACTAAATTCACCCACACACGGGAACAGTTAATAAGGACACAGACTAAAATGAACAGGGGTTTTAATTAAGCGAACAGCGGAGCTACTTGCTCGTAAGACGGACATGTACAAAGTGAGCCTGAATCGATGGCCGACATCGATCCTTTTCATTCGATACTAAACATCGATGTCAAACATCGATACATAACAAAAATATGCACTTATTCACGCTAAAATATAGAAATTAAAGTTTAAACTGCTAAATGTCCAGTAATCTGCCATGTCCGGACCCCTAGGTAGTCAACTTTGCTTGAACACTGTGAATCACCGAGCAAAGCAGCGGCCTGAATTTGTAGTGATTCTTTATTGCATATACCTAGACATGAAAAAAAAAAGGGTTTGCAGATTTTTTCAGTAGCAAATAAAGCGAGCAGGAGGAAAAAATGTGCTTGTCCGGAGGTTTCTGTCTTTAATCTGCCTTTTTTGTGTTTTCGTATTTTGGCGGCTTTTTATCGTTTCCCGCGGTTTTACTACCACTGTAAGAGGTGAGGTTAGTCGTTAGGTTATCAAAGAAAGCAGCGGGAATCGTATTTCTTCTATGTGGAGGCGTGCACAAGTGGTTTCAGTTGCAAAAACGTGGTGTCACAGTCACCGTCTGTCTTTCATCTGCCCTCTTTGAAACGGTAAGAAATTGAAATTATTTTTTCTTTTTGGTCTCTAGTTCTTGTTTTCACCGAGCTGGTTCCAGCGATATGGTTACACTTCAGCAGAACAGCACCATAATGCGGGAAAAGCTGAAAAACCTAAGTGCCACCCAGGAACTTGTGTCTTTCATCTGCCGGTGATGGTGGCAGATAAAAGACCTTTTGGACAGATGAAAGACATTTTTCAAGTTGTTAACGATTTAATTTGAATTTTCCGTTGCAATTCAAAAACTTCACATTTTTCGACCTCAAAACTGTATTCAGCAACTGTAAAAATCCCCTGGAACCAAGTTTTGGCTCGAAAAACCGATAAATTGAGATTACTTGGTTTAACCCTTTTCTACACCTGCGTCCCGCCCTGGTTCAATTTTTGGAATAACTCCCAGTTCTCGCTCCTCATGGAGATGGGGTTCCGAGTATTCTCCTTTATGCGGAAACCACGCCAATTGGTTTCTTTCGATAGGTTTTCTTCTTTAATTTTTAATTAATTAATTAAGCGTCCCACTGTGTGTTCTTTCGTCGAAATTCAATCAGTATGGTGTGAGGTTAATCCCTGATTTTTGGCAGAACTTGAGTCGAACTTTAAGTTTTCTGAAATCTTGTGGTACCGATTCTCCCTTTCTAGGAAAATGACCCACATGGTAAAATATACTTTACTGTGACAAACTGTTACCAGTGTACTAGATGATTTTCAATTCAGTTCAGCTTATTTGAGGACTAAATCAAATTCTAATTGAGCTGTCTGAATTTCGAACCAAGTTTACTGCATCAAGTAATTCTTAAAATTAAGTTCCTACCTGAATACGATCCCTCCTGAAACAGGTCCAGACACAACATGATAACCCATCTTGTGCCACTGTGGGAATATTGTAGCTGGAGCAGTGTTCACTATGAAATTCAGTAATACGCCTGAAATAAGTAATGAAAAATTTAATTATAATTTAGTACGTGGGTACCTAATACCTAAACTTTTTTTCTCTTAAATAAAGAATCCTGTTCCAACATGGTTTGTCAAGTAAATTCACCATCTGGATTTCCACTTTTTTTAAATATTTATTATCTAGATAGCTTTTAGCAGCAAGATTTTAAATAATAAGGCGCTGTACACATCAAACTGTGAAAAACAAGGTAAACTAAAACTTCATGCCTACTTACCTGATAGCATGGAACTGTAGAGTAATGCAGGAAAGTAATGGTGAAAGTACAAAACTCGTCCCATAGCGAAGAATGGAATATAATGCAGAGCCCATCCTATTATTAACCAGATGCTACTTTCAACAACTTTCGAAGTTTCTGAAATAAGAGTGGACAATTTATTTGAAGCTTGGATACCATAGCTGTTATTGGCTTCCAACAACCTTGATTGTGAGAGTCCGCCAAGACATGTTTTCTAAAAATAACTCATTCAGTTTCGAATTTCAATAATCTTCTCTCTGCACATGGGAATGCAAATTAAACAAATATGCGAGAACAAACTTGCATTAGGAATTTCAGTATACTCGTAAATTAATACCAACAAATGTACCATGGCGACCTCTCACGATTCAATATTGATGTTTATGGCTCCGGGGTTGTCATTTCAATGATACTGGAGAAACCCATCAATAGTGTACAGTAACAAATCATTAAAACGAGGTAGCAACTAAGAATATTCTTCCTTGGAATATTCCAAGAAAGGAACCAACTGGTACAACTACAAATAGAAAGGTAAAAACTAAATTGAAACAGCGACGAACCGTTCAAGCAGATGACGTTATCACATCCACGTTGAGCCATAAGAGCATGGATGACAGCTACAAATGCGAAGCACAGCAGGAAGCAGAGATTACCCCACCAAATTACAGGGTTTCCAAGCAGATATATCCGGTATGTGTTGCCAGAAAAAAACTGCCCCTGAAAACAAAAAGAAGGAATCGATATACAAATGGACATTAGCTAAACCCATATAAGCGAGGAAAGACAGGGATAGGAGTCATTACCCACTAGGGTGTCAACCATCTTCTGTGGAAGGGTTGTAGGGGGTAATGCCCCCGATTTCGAGAAGTCCAACTGTAGAGAAGCTCGCCTGAGGCAGGAGTCTGATATAAGTACATAACTCACATCAATCTCCCTTTCGTTAGAGAACTAGTAAAGCTATGAATAGCTGATTGACTATTCTTGTCAACTGTCTCAGTGCAATGGATGATAGTTTGGTCAGGACTCCAAGTCCGAGGTTCTTGTAGAAACTCGCTCGAAAACCAGGAATTCCTTCTAATTGACTGCCGGTTCTATCCTCCATGAAGAACGCCTGAGGTTCTCATCTTAAAAGTTTCTGTCGAGTAATTTCGTTCAAATATAAATTATCGGTTTCACATTCTCACGCAGTTTTTATTCAACCACTGCACAATAACTCTCAAGAGTTGTGTCCCGAAGTTATTGGTTATTGTCAGTCACTTCTAAAAGGTGAAAAATAGGAGATAAAATTTTCTAAATTGCCATTGCTCAAAAACTGTCAGTAAAAATTTATCTTTTTTTCAATTTAAAGTAGTATTAAACTGAATGAATCGAATGAGATCACCCAGAGCAAGACGAAAAATAAACCAGAAACACGAGTGTAAACCGCAAAATGAATGTTCACTGATCAAATGCGATCCTTTTTTATTTGTTTCTCCTGATAGAATTTCATTCAGTTGTGCTTCCTTAGCAACCACGAACCAAAATTCCTTGTAGAGGCACCCAGATAACAATGATATTGCTGGTGGGTTCGTTTTGTTGAAATAAACTTGATCGCGTTATTATGGTTCTCTACAGACGAAAGGTCAATGCATAATATAAATAAAAAGTTGTGTAATAGTTTCTATTGTTCTTTTTTTTGGGGGTGTTCGAAGATCAAAACATGAGTTGGTTGGCGTTTTTATGTTTTTATTATTTGCACTTCACAGGTTTATGTACTGAAACACTTTCTTGCTAGAGTGTTTGGCCTAATTCTACTTCCAGCAGTATTATATTTATGTATATTTTATATACATTTGAAAGTTCTGAACAAGAGTGGGAATGGCGATGGGTTCTTCAGCTCTGCTTTCCAGTCTGTACTTGATGGAAATTCCCTACACAATGCTTCTATGCCTCGATGTTGGTAAAGAAACTGATTGTATTTTCCCATTTTTAGGACGTCCCACAGTAAGACTTGGGCGTCCATATGCGTTCGATGGGGTGAAGTTGGACAACACTCATCAGAAAAAAAAAATAACCACACAGTAGTCCGTTTTAGACTATTCTGAATCCAAATCCGCGAAAAAAACCATAGGTGTATGTCTGTCTGTGTGTGTGTGTGTGTGACAAAATCTTGTGTCGTCTACCCATCCCTTAGTTCTCAACAAATTTTCGTGGTTCTTTTTTTGTACGTCGCGGAAAACTATCTAGTTGGAATTTCAAATTTTGCGTTTTAAGGGGGGAATGGGGGGGAGGGTTAATGCTCAAAAGACGTGCGTTTTTGGGCATAATCTTGTGTACTCTGCCCAGGCCTCAATATCCAACCGATTTTCGTGGTTCTTTTCTTATTAGACGCGGAAAGCTATCTAGTTGTGCTCTACGTCGCCAGAATTTCGAATTTTGCCTTTAAAGGGGGGTTAATGCTCAAAAACGTGCGTTTGCGGTCATAATCTTGTAAAATCTGGAATTTCGAATTTTGCGTTTAAAGGGGGGAATGGGGGGGGGGGAGGGTTAATGCTCAAAAGACGTGCGTTTTGGGCATAATCTTGTGTACTCTGCCCAGGCCTGAATTTCCAACCGATTTGAGTTTTTCTTTTTTTGTTCGACCCAGAAATCTTCCAAATCGCACACTATTCCACCAGAGTATCAAAATTCGCAAGGGGAGGGGGCGAGTGGGGGGATAATATTCACAAAATATCCGATTTTCCAATATTTCGGTTCCTGTATATAGCTTACTGATTGTATCCAAGCTTTGAAATTGAGAAAAAATTCTCATCAAACCTCCAGATTTTCATAAGTTATTCTCTGTACCAACATGGAACTAATAGTGGTGCCACCATGGTGCCAGGACACCATAAACCGCTTATTTCCTGGGTTTTTATTTATAATTTTTATTTTTATTGCTTCCGAGTCTACCAAGGTAGCGGAAGCTTTGTTTTCACTTTTCAAGGACGAAAAAAAAAAGTTCTCCAAAATCAAAATTTTCACTCGCGTTTTGCGTTTTAGACCTTTCTGAACAATTTTGGTTCCGTGTCTGTCTGTCTGTGTGTCTGTGTGTCCGTGTGTCTGTGTGTCTGTGTGTCTGTGTGTCTGTGTGTCTGTCCGTCTGTCATCAATTCCTTGTAACGCGCATAACTATACGAAGTTATTGTCCGATTTCGATGAAATTTTCAGGGATTGTGCGGGTTGGTGTGTAGACGGTCCCCTATGAAAATCATCATCCTCGGACTGATACAAGCGACTGCGCATGCGCAAACGTGAATTCCTTGTAACGGCCATAACTTGTACATTTTCCATCCAATTTCAATGAAATTTCCAGGGATGTTACAGATTAGTATCTAAATGGTCTCCTATGAAAATCACCGCCTTCGTATTGATAGTAGCTACTGCGCATGCGCAAACGTGATTTTCCTTCTAACGGCCATAACTTCCACATTTTCCACTCGATTTCGATGAAATTTTCAGGGATTATGTGGATTAGGTTGTAGATGGTCCCCTATGAAAATCATCATCCCCGAACTGATAGAAGCGACTGCGCATGCGCAAACGTGAATTCCTTGTAACGGCCATAACTTCTACATTTTCAATCCGATTTCAATGAAATTTTCAGGGATGTTACAGATTAGTATTTAGATGGTCCCCTATGAAAATCAACACCTTCGGACTGATAGTAGCCACTGCGCATGCGCAAACGTGAATTTCCTTGTAACGTCCATAACTTCTACATTTTCCATCCGATTTCAATGAAATTTTCAGGGATGTTACAGAGTAGTGTTTAGATGGTCCCCTATGAGAATCATAGAGAATTATTTTTCATGGAGGGATTCATTCATAGAGGGATGGTCTCCTGTGTGAATCTCAAATCTTATACATGACAAGGCTTCAATAGCTCAGAGGACAGAGTCTTGATTTGTGCTCCAGGGATCGCGGGTTCGAATCCCAGCCGAGGCTAAGAATTTTTTTGATCCAATCACATACACCTACTCACTTAATTTTTCATCCGAATTTGATGAAATTTTCTAGGATTGTCCAGATTAGCGTGTAGATGGTCCCCTATGAGTGTAGTGAAGGCACTTAGAGATTCGTGTTTTGAGATTAACTACTATGCATCGGATCATCTATACAATCGGGTTATGGATACGAGGAAGCTATGTGCCACACCCACTTGGCAGACGTTTTTTTATTTTGTGTGTTTCAATTCGAATTCGGAAATGAACTTCGACGGACTGCCTACCAAAACAAATAGATAAAGTTCAACTTTACGAAGTATTACCGTTTTGGTGCCAGACTGGCACCATTAGTAGTTGTTCTGGTGAGGGGGGGGGGGGGGGGCTGGAAGTCGCATGTTGGGTGTCGTAGATCATGGATTTCAAAATGCTCTTCAAATTCGAGGGTCCCATGCCAGTAGAAATGTTGCGGTAGATAATGGTGAGGGGGGGGGTCTCTATTTGTCACCTGAAATACTTAATAAATTACAGCAAGTGAAAAAGTTGTTTCGCTTACCAACTGGTATTAATTGGCCTAATGCTTATCCAATGGGACGTCCCCTGGAATGAATATATTACTAAACAATATGTTTTACAGTATACTTGTATGTACATTCTTCCAATAGTTTGGTTTACAACTTTCAGAAGTTGCATATGGATCCATAATTACTCTGAAAAATCGCAGAACAGGAGGTGGTTATTTGCACTCTCATTGGCACCTGTACCCTGAAGGCGTTGGGGCTCGACAGCAACAGGTTTGACTATAACTGTCTTTTTTCATTATTACCTATTATAAGTACAGTGGACGACGTAGTCAACCTAGCCGTTTTATGTGTTAACTTTTCTCGTCAATTCCAGTAAATTATTCAGTTTGGGAGTATGATACCCAAAGTTGGTGTAATATTCGTATGGATGGGGGTAGGTAAACATTTTCAAATGATTACGCTTTTGAGATCGATCTTAAACTGGTTTATTAGGTGAGAAAGGGAGTAGGGAGCGGAGTGGGATTGGGGGACAGTGGGAACAGCTGGTCGCCCCGATGTCATGAAGGAAGCAAGACAATTTTAAGAAGAATTAAAATAATTGTTTATAATAGTTAATCATACATTTTCTTAATATTAACCCATAAATTTCAAATTAACCCTGAAATATTAACAGACAGGTATTGATGACTTATTGTGCATTCAGTTGAAAAAGGTATGTTTCAGTCTTTCCTTAGAGACATAGAAACTGGATCCGTTATTGCTAAAGTCCTAGAAAAATTAATGTCATCTCTAACAGACGACATGACTGTTCGTCACTAATGAAGGGGTGGGGGACTTGGGACAGTACAAGTCTTACAATCTTACAATTTCAAGGCCCTGAAATGTATGGCTGAGAACCAGAGGAACGATCTGATTGATTGACACTTCCAGGCATAGTTCAGGCAAATCTTACAAAATAGAAGCATCAAGGATTGTTGGTTTCTAAACAAGAAAATTTTGACATAATTTCTGTTCTTGAAAACGAATTGCTATCTGTAGTGTCTTAGGAGATGGATCTAATCAAAAGTCCCAACATTTCACATTTGCTTTGATACTATTATGATAGCAGTGACGTACTACCCAATAGTTTGGGAACACATTGACTCAATGATACTCTTGTAAAGCCGGGTACACACTAGTACGAGGCAGCGCACGAGGCAAACAGAGTGAGGCTCGGCAAAAATACTGCCTCATGCGTTGCTTTCTTTGGTCCTGAGGGATCGAATGGAGGCACTGCACGAGTCAGTGTTCAATTTCGTACAATCCATCCAGCAGTTCAGAAAAGTGCATAGAAAAGCATAGTAAAATCTTGCCCATTTGGTCTGAATGGGCAACACTTTATTACTGACTCCATCGCATGGCCCACAAGAAATCTTTCAACAAAGTTCTATTGCCAATGAATTTGTTTCCCTTATACATTTCCCTGCCCCCATGCTTGTAGTAACTCTATACTTCTCCTTTCGTCTTGAACCTTGGAGACTTTCCATCTTCTTCTCTACACTACTGTAAGCTTTTTGGGCGTGTTTCAGTAACAAGTTCTTTTCTAAAAGGGGGAAAAGGGGGTTCGCGATACTGAAAACAAAGAAAATATATCGGAATCTTAAATTACGAATAATGAAGTTACTTATCTGTTTGATGGTGGTAGGTAGCTTTCTCCCGAGCGGCTTGGAGATGAGGCGTAGCGTTCCACTGTTACCTTGTTGACTTATTTCAATAATGTTAAACCTGAAGGGTGGTTTCACCTGAAGGGTGTCTGTATCGATATCTCTGTTCAAATAAAGACTCTACGTTAAATTGTGTTATTCTTTCAAGCAAAAACCCTAGATCGATACACTTAGTTACTCTTTGATAAACCAGAACCTGGGGTGTCGGTAAGTTGAAATAAGAAGATTAAGTTTTAACCCAATGTTTCTTAACTTTAATTCCAGGAAAGTAAATGCGGCGATACAGGTACGTATGATTTTCAATACACGTGCTACAGGTAAGTTCGGCAAGTCTCGATCCCAGGGACCGATCGCCTGAGGGGCGTTACTGCAAGATATCAAAAGGTAAGAAAGGTAAGTTTGATTCCTAATTATGACTAGGTAGTTTTAAGTCTTAGTATAAGATGCGTTACGCTTATGGATAGATGCGATACAGGTAAGTTATAGGTTAGATACAGGTAAGTTATAGGTTAGATACAGGTAAGTCTTTTGTAGTTCTACTTTCGTTATAGCTATGTTCACTGAGTTGGGTACCTCTACCTCTAAATTGGCCAATTATAGATAGGTAGGATTTAGTTTTAAACACTCACGTTCCGGGTTACCGAAGCGAGTCCGGGCGTGGTGGTGCGATGCGGTTGAAGGGGAGAGCCGGGAAAGGACTGGTTCCTCCGTGGTCCTCGATGCGACGATCCGGGCGACGACGGTGGTTCCAGGGGGCGGGACGAGACCAGGGGGCACTGTGATCATCCACACAGTCAGGCAGAGTTCTGGTTGGAGGCAGGAGGAATTAGCTGGGGGTGTATCGGTATATCGCGATACGGGGAGAGCGCTTCAGGACAGGGGGTGAGAGCTTCGAGACAGCTGGCAAGGCGGTGGCTTCAGGACTAGTCAGTTTCCTCTAAAACATTTCATTATGAAGATCATTTTGGCGGCCATTTGTCTTCTCCCTCCTCCTTGGTTGGTTATCTTCCTCCCTTTGTTTTAATGCTCCTTTCAAGTCTGACAGGTTTCTTATTTGAATGGATGGTATTTTCCTTGTGTTGACAGATGATTGTTCGTGGATGTTGTTTGAACAACTGGAAGAAGGGAGGCCACGCCCAATTAATGTGGTCTCTCTAGGGCTGATTTGCCTGGTCCCGAAGGGGTATCAGGACTTACGGTTGTGAGATGCCTGTAAGGGGAAACAGTGAGCAACTTGGCTGTTGCTCACACTACACTACACCAATATCCCGCCAGGCGTCCTCCTTGAGAATCAAATTGTGCTAATATTTGTGCACCCTCTTCCATATCACAACACTGGCCATATTTCATACTCTTTCACTAGCGAAATTGACATGTCGTTCTCCCAACCAGGGGCGTGGCATCCATAAGGCCACTCAGGGTCTAGCCCCGTCAAAATTTCCCTCTCAGAAAGCTAGATTTTGAAAAAAGTTGAAAAAACTCGCTTCGAAAAGAATTCTCCCTAAAGTAGAAAAAATCCCTAGTAGAAAGTTTTTTCCTCAAAACTCACCGATGATTCATGGAAGCATGGATATTTTACAAGTACAAGACCTTTAACGGTATTCATAGTCCTCACTCAAGTCCGAGTTATCCCCCAAGTGTGGCGGTACAAGTGGAGTCTATCCCTTGCGCAATTCATAGACGAGCACTTGGGTGTCCCCTGGAGAGTCACTTCCCACTCAAGTGAGGGGGTTACTCAAGTCCGCACTCATGGTATTCATCAACCAAACTTGACTACAAGTCGAGTTGGCACTGCACTTGAAAAGGCCGAAATCCCAAGTGAGCTCCTGAGGTCCCTGAAGTGCAAACTTGACTTGGGGATTTCACTGCTGGTAATGGAAAATCGAATGAAATACGATGAAACTATAACATTTTAAAGTAATTTAATAAACATAAATGATTGCAATAGCTTGAAATAATGCAAAATACAATATTTTAAACAAAATCGATGTTTCCATCACTACCAAAACTTCGTTGTTTTGTTTACTAAAAGTGATTTCGAGAATTCGTCGTTCATAATTTCAAAAGTGCTCTTGATTTTCATACAGTTCCAGCAGTGAAATTTGTATAGTGATTTTGTTAATTATGATGAGTGGGATGAAGAGTTTTTAGAAGTTTTTTAAACTAGACGTTAACTGTAAACTTTATTTGTAGTTTTGGAACTTTGATTTGGCATTTTGGTTAGCTAAAATTTCAACGGAGATTAGGCCTCTTTGGTGATTCACACCCGCGATTCTGATTTATCGTAAAATTTATCGGAGCGAACGGTTTGTCCTACATAGTTCCGGGTGGTCTCTAAAAATTCAATACTAATTCAAATTGGTGAAAAAACAATACCTTTATTTCAAGAGTTTTCGAGCTAGGGCATTCTTGAAAATTTCAGCCCTTAAGGTTCACCCTTAGAAGTTACATCAACCAAAAGCTTTGGGGTACAACTGGAGCCCATATACCAAATTTCAACCGAATCGGTCCATGGGCCCTATTCTGATTCACTAAACGCACCAGTCGCTAACTTAACCACCGAGTTGCTAACTGAAGCGACATGGATATTATAAACTCAATAGTGTTTCCGATTCATTTTCCAAGAGATTAGTACCGTTAAAATTTACCAATTAAGGTGAATGAACACATTTTGGAAGCGGGAGAGGGAGGGGAATAGATGTATAAATGAATAGATTAGGTTTATTTGTTACCCCCTCCATAAACAACGAAAATTCGAACTTATAATGTTGTAAGTTGGAATTGAAAAAAGTTAGAAAATGAAAATGTATCAAATATATTCATGTGAGTACTCTTTTTCCATGAGATTCAAGGCGATGTGAGGGCTCATAATCTGGAAGTATTAAATTTTTTACCCCCACCACAAATGTAAATATAGAAAGTATGTTAGGTATGCTAGAATCAAATCCTCCACATAAAAAATCGAGTGGGTACTTTTTGGAAACGGGGTGATTAGGAGATTCACATTTCGGTAGAATTACATTTTTTACCCCCACCCTAACATACAGTATGTTAGGTATGCTAGTACCAAATCCTCCACATAAATAATCGTGTAGGTACTTTTTGGAAACAGGGTGATCAGGAGATTCACATTTTGGTAGAATTACATTTTTTACCCCCACCCTAACATACAGTATGTTAGGTATGCTAGAATCAAATCCTCCACATAAAAAATCGAGTGGGTACTTTTTGGAAACAGGGTGATCAGGAGATTCACATTTCGGTAGAATTACATTTTTTACCCCCACCCTAACATACAGTATGTTAGGTATGCTAGCTCCAAATCCTCCACATAAAAAATCGAGTGGGTACTTTTTGGAAACAGGGTGATTAGGTGATTCACATTTCGGTAGAATTACATTTTTTACCCCCACCCTAACATACAGTTCCTATGTAAGGTATGCTAGTACCAAATCCTCCACATAAATAATCGTGTAGGTACTTTTTGGAAACAGGGTGATTAGGTGATTCACATTTCGGTAGAATTACATTTTTTACCCCCACCCTAACATACAGTTCCTATGTAAGGTATGCTAGTACCAAATCCTCCACATAAATAATCGTGTAGGTACTTTTTGGAAACAGGGTGATCAGGAGATTCACATTTCGGTAGAATTACATTTTTTACCCCCACCCTAACATACAGTATGTTAGGTATGCTAGCTCCAAATCCTCCACATAAAAAATCGAGTGGGTACTTTTTGGAAACAGGGTGATTAGGTGATTCACATTTCGGTAGAATTACATTTTTTACCCCCACCCTAACATACAGTTCCTATGTAAGGTATGCTAGTACCAAATCCTCCACATAAATAATCGTGTAGGTACTTTTTGGAAACAGGGTGATTAGGTGATGCACATTTCGGTAGGATTACATTTTTTACCCTCACCCTAACATACAGTTCCTATGTAAGGTATGCTAGTACCAAATCCTCCACATAAATAATCGTGTAGGTACTTTTGGAAACAGGGTGATCAGGAGATTCACATTTCGGTAGAATTACATTTTTTACCCCCACCCTAACATACAGTATGTTAGGTATGCTAGCTCCAAATCCTCCACATAAAAAATCGAGTGGGTACTTTTTGGAAACAGGGTGATTAGGTGATTCACATTTCGGTAGAATTACATTTTTTACCCCCACCCTAACATACAGTTCCTATGTAAGGTATGCTAGTACCAAATCCTCCACATAAATAATCGTGTAGGTACTTTTTGGAAACAGGGTGATTAGGTGATTCACATTTCGGTAGGATTACATTTTTTACCCTCACCCTAACATACAGTATTTTAGGTATGCTAGTACCAAATCCTCCACATAAAAAATCGAGTGGGTACTTTTTGGAAACAGGGTGATCAGGAGATTCACATTTCGGTAGAATTACATTTTTTACCCCCACCCTAACATACAGTATGTTAGGTATGCTAGCTCCAAATCCTCCACATAAAAAATCGAGTGGGTACTTTTTGGAAACAGGGTGATCAGGAGATTCACATTTTGGCAGAATTACATTTTTACCCCTACCCTAACATACAGTATGTTAGATCCAAATCTTCCAAATAAAAAGTCGTGTTGTTACATTTTGGATACAGGGTGATCAGAAGATTCACATTTTGGTAGAATTAAATGCTTAACCCCACCTTAACATACAGTATGTTCGGCACTTATGTTAGATCCAAATCCTCCACAAAAAAATTCGTGTAGATACATTTTGGAAACACAATGATTAGGAGATTCACATTTTGGCAGAATTAAATTTTTACCCCCACCCTGTTTCCGAAAAGTACCCCCTCGATTTTTCATGTGGAGGATTTGGATCTAACATACCTAACATACTGTATGTTAGGGTGGGGTAAAAAATATAATTCTACCATAATGTGAATCTCCTGATCACCCTGTTTCCGAAAAGTACCTACACGATCATTTATGTGGAGGATTTGGTACTAGCATACCTAACATACTGTATGTTAGGGTGGGGGTAAAAAATGTAATTCTACCGAAATGTGAATCTCCTGATCACCCTGTTTCCAAAAAGTACCTACACGATTATTTATGTGGAGGATTTGGTACTAGCATACCTAACATACTGTATGTTAGGGTGGGGGTAAAAAATGTAATTCTACCAAAATGTGAATCTCCTGATCACCCTGTTTCCAAAACGTACCTACACGATCATTTATGTGGAGGATTTGGTACTAGCATACCTAACATACTGTATGTTAGGGTGAGGGTAAAAAATGTAATTCTACCAAAATGTGAATCTCCTGATCACCCTGTTTCCAAAAAGTACCTACACGATCATTTATGTGGAGGATTTGGTACTAGCATACCTTACATAGGAACTGTATGTTAGGGTGGGGGTAAAAAATGTAATTCTACCAAAATGTGAATCTCCTGATCACCCTGTTTCCAAAAAGTACCTACACGATTATTTATGTGGAGGATTTGGTACTAGCATACCTAACATACTGTATGTTAGGGTGGGGGTAAAAAATGTAATTCTACCAAAATGTGAATCTTCTGATCACCCTGTTTCCAAAAAGTACCTACACGATTATTTATGTGGAGGATTTGGTACTAGCATACCTAACATACTGTATGTTAGGGTGGGGGTAAAAAATGTAATTCTACCAAAATGTGAATCTTCTGATCACCCTGTTTCCAAAAAGTACCTACACGATTATTTATGTGGAGGATTTGGTACTAGCATACCTAACATACTTTATGTTAGGGTGGGGGTAAAAAATGTAATTCTACCAAAATGTGAATCTCCTGATCACCCTGTTTCCAAAAAGTACCTACACGATTATTTATGTGGAGGATTTGGTACTAGCATACCTAACATACTTTATGTTAGGGTGGGGGTAAAAAATGTAATTCTACCAAAATGTGAATCTCCTGATCACCCTGTTTCCAAAAAGTACCTACACGATTATTTATGTGGAGGATTTGGTACTAGCATACCTAACATACTGTATGTTAGGGTGGGGGTAAAAAATGTAATTCTACCAAAATGTGAATCTCCTGATCACCCTGTTTCCAAAAAGTACCTACACGATTATTTATGTGGAGGATTTGGTACTAGCATACCTAACATACTGTATGTTAGGGTGGGGGTAAAAAATGTAATTCTACCGAAATGTGAATCTCCTGATCACCCTGTTTCCAAAAAGTACCTACACGATTATTTATGTGGAGGATTTGGTACTAGCATACCTAACATACTTTATGTTAGGGTGGGGGTAAAAAATGTAATTCTACCAAAATGTGAATCTCCTGATCACCCTGTTTCCAAAAAGTACCTACACGATTATTTATGTGGAGGATTTGGTACTAGCATACCTAACATACTGTATGTTAGGGTGGGGGTAAAAAATGTAATTCTACCGAAATGTGAATCTCCTGATCACCCTGTTTCCAAAAAGTACCTACACGATTATTTATGTGGAGGATTTGGTACTAGCATACCTAACATACTGTATGTTAGGGTGGGGGTAAAAAATGTAATTCTACCGAAATGTGAATCTCCTGATCACCCTGTTTCCAAAAAGTACCCACTCGATTTTTTATGTGGAGGATTTGGTACTAGCATACCTAACATACTGTATGTTTGGGGTGGGGGTAAAAAATGTAATTCTACCAAAATGTGAATCTCCTAATCACCCTGTTTCCAAAAAGTACCTACACGATTATTTATGTGGAGGATTTGGTACTAGCATACCTAACATACTGTATGTTTGGGGTGGGGGTAAAAGATATAGTACCCCTTAATGCAGAAAAATGGTCCCCTATATAATACGTAAATGTTAACGTGGAAAAAAACACGAGAAATCCTCGAAAACCGAAAGATTTTGAGTAATAACTAGGTTGATAACTGAAACCACTTGGTTGATAAATGAAGCGACTGCTCCGGACCAGTCGCTAAGAAATGAGCCTTCGAAACCACTGAGTTGCTTCAGTTAACCACTGAAACGAGAAAAAGGTGCGTTTAGTGAATTAGAATAGGTCGCTATTATAATATCCATATCGCTAACTCCGAAAATTAGCCACCCAGTGGTTTCGGGAAACCACTCAGTTGCTTCGAGAAGCCACTGCGGGCGCGTTTAGTGAATCAGAATAGAGAGTTCCTAAACTGCATCTTGCTTAACGGCGAACGTTACAGGCATCGCCGTTATGGATCTGTCTTGGGCGAGTCAAATCGGATGCTAACCCTTGATGAACGTTAGCGAAAATAACGGCGATGTTGAACAATTTTACGGCGATGACAAAAGTGACGCGAAAGTTAAAGAGACAGGAATTTCTGGCTTCGCCGTTAGATCCTCAGTTCTCTACTGTTGACTGCCTTCGTTTTTCAAGTTCGTTGTTCGCTATTTCAAGTACATCTTGTCAAGGTGTTTGTTCGAGATGGATCATTTTATGAATTTGTACGTTGCGGGTCTACTTTCCGCTGAAGATATGATCACCGTGCTGGAGACGAACGTCGAAAACGTTCCACGAAGACGGCGGCTCTCGGAGTATGGGCGTTTCTCACTGCCAAGTCTATCTTACTACAAGGTAAGGAATCGTATTGTTATTTACTGTGATAGGTACTCACACATAGCCTACCGACTTATTGGTATTTTCAACTACTTTGAGTGAGAAGAGAATAGCAAAATCCCTAATTCTGTGCGGTATAAATTTTGTTCCAGATTCCGGGAAACGAGTACCTACCTACTAACGAACATTTCGGAGTTCCCGATGTCTTTTCAGAACAAAATATATTTATTTCACTCAACCCAATATCTCTTCAAAATTGATGAATCGCTATTTTACTCATGTAAAGTTTCATGTACCTAACTTAAAAGACTGAATGAACATTATAATATTATTGTATTCAATAAAACGTAAGATTTAATATAACCTAAGTGATTTCTACCTTCACATTCATATTTCAATATCAAGTCAATTTCATGTTACAATTTTCATCTATCTCGTCATACATCATCTAACTATGTCGATTACGGATATTAAAAGAATCATAAATTCGTGGTAAATAGTTTTTCAGGTAAAAGAAGGTAAGTTGGTATAAAATACGACTATCAGCGTGATTATTTGAACAAAAATTATCAATTTTAGGGTTTTTCTTAATTTTTGGAAGTTTTTATGCAGATAGGTACACATTTTATAGAATAATTAAAAATTAACTACCTATTTTTTAACTCAACTATTTTAATTTTAAGGCAGGTACCTAACAATTTCCGAAAATGACGATATAAGTATTTTTTATTGTTTTAATCTCACTTACTGTCACATGGACATCATCATTCAATATTGTTATAAAAAATTCTGTTGATAATTTGCTGGGTTGTCAAAAACTCAATTCCATTGGAAATACTTTCTAGACTAGGTTTAATAAAGTGCCTACGTAGTTATATTAATTATTATTGATAATAATATCAATTAATATATTTAGTTAATAAAAAATCAGTTCAAAAAATAATAAAACGTCAAAAAACCACTCATTATGACGATCGGATATTATTTTTTAAATATTTACCAGAAATTATATACGTATGTATCAATTTTATTCTCACAATCATTTAATTAACAAAACTAATAACCCATAATACGGAAAAAATGCACACAGCTACTCGGAAACTGAAATATGACTTCGGATAGGTTAGAAAATAAAGAGCGTTCTAAGCTCCTTTTTTCATAAAGACAAGCTACCAAGGTACGTTTAATTTCACACCTAACTCCCCACTGACATGCATCATCAGATTCTGTTAGCAGAGTACAAAAATATCTAAAATTTACTTGTAATTTTACCAACACTGAAAGTTGTCGTTGTTCCTCGCTTTGATCTGCCTTACAATCGTGAACATGAGGTGAGGTGGGCTTTGTTTTGAAATTGATGTTGGTGGTTGCAAAACTGTTACCGGCATGTCAGGTTCACTCTGCTCTAACGGCGGTCGTTAGTCACATCGACGTTAGCAAGATCGCCGTAAGTTAGCGGCCAGAACGTTCGCCGTTATTTGCTCGGACGTTATTTGATCGCCGTAATTTTCTGCGCATGCGCAGAAGGTGATCTACGATCGCCGTTAGCTTCGCCGTTATGCCAAAATCGTCTTTAGGAACTCTCTAATAGGGCCCCATGGTTGCTAAAAAAAAGTGCCGCGGTCGGACGGATTTTTAAAAATTCGATTTTCGGATTCTACGTACCATCAAAAACCATCAAAAAAACATCTCTATCGTAAACCATCTCTCCATTTTTTTTATTGAACTAATTGTTATCTGTAAAATAGGCACTTCAATTGGAAATGGTACTAGAATAGGTAATAGGGGAAAAGAGTAAAGACAAAGCAAATTTATTAATAAGTCTATTGAAACTTGTATTTATTTCACAGACGTTTACAAACACACATAATTATTTAATAATATTCTTACTACATCATGATATTCTTGCTTGAACCTTATTATTAACTAATTCTAATTAGCTAAACTAAACTAATTCTTATTAGTTTACGAGTATCCTGAGAGGCATCGTCACGAATTTTTCGATATTTATCCAGGTTCAGCTCTTCTTATTCCTACTGATCCTTAACATCCAGCTTGTTCGAATCATCTACATTATACCTGGACGGAAAAATGCTATGCTCAACTTGAAGAGACAATGGTCGATTTCCGAATCAGTTACTCGCATTTTTTCTGCAACTCGTTTTGTCAACAGTGCATCCCATAGAGCTCCATGGTGTCCGTCTTGATGATAAATTCCCAAGGTATTTGCGATGTTGCGTAGACTCAAACTATCCGAACGCAAACGATTTCTTGCATTTTGGGCAAAAACGAAAGTGTCACAGAATCTGTACACCAGTTGGTCAAACCTTTTCCACATTCCCCCGTCTATCCGTTTAAGGTTGGCTTTAAACAGTGGCATGTCGAAGCCCGTAGCTCCGTGAGACACCAACACAAGTCTTGTTCCTCGTGATGATATGTAGAAGTTTTGAAGAAAATCAAAAAATCGCTCGAACCCCTCTCTCCTGCTCACTGCGTTCAGCATTCTGCCATTTTTCAGTAAACGGTTATTTGAGTTTAGTGACATACCTGTAACTTGGGTCGCAGATTGTGTGAATCTTTCTGCAGTCTCCAAATATACGTTGAACGTTGATCCACTTTCCGACACTGCTCCGATCTCCACTATGTCAGCTTTTTGATATAAGCCAGTTGCTTCAAAATCGATAAACACGAATGCAAACGTATTCATGATGATGGTCGAGCTTCACGAGAACAAGACACTTGTATCTAGGAAGAATTGGATGAAACTGATTGTTCAACTAGGAGTTATTGTTGGACTACTCTTATCTCGAATGCTAGTATGCTTATCTGAGCTTCGACTTTTCATTATTTCCATTATTTTCTTCTCGGGAGTACTTATCTTATTTTGTTCATTGAGACGATAGCTAATAATCTTGAATAAACAGCCATGTTCAGAGATTACTTATTATTCTGCTACACTAATATAATTTCGTTTGACGAGGTCACGTTCCCAGCAGCTGGATGACGATGAGGTTTAATAAGTCCGTGCGGTGCGCAATAAACGAAAATTATTCCATGATGTTTCATTGTAGAGAATTGTACACTGATTAGGCAATTATCACGGCACGTCTTTACATAAAAAAAAAAAAAATTGTTCTCAATATTTGGTTCTAATTTGGCTCTTTACCAATGTTTGCGTCCAGTTTAAACTAGCTACAAGGCAAAATCTTAAGGTATTTTGTGATTGGTTAGACCTGTAGTAACGTACTCTCTCAGTGCCTGTACTGCCTAAGAGTTTCTGGATGGACCTAAAAACGTTTTCAAAGGAAATTCCTACTATGTAGCCGCATATTTCATTTAAAAAAAAAAAAAAAATCAAATCAGAAATCTGGTAGGAGTACTGTAGGTTTGGGAAAACAGCGGAAAGATGATGTTGGAGGGGTGCCCACTCTGACAACGAACACTCCTGCTCTGACTGCGATCTGTTCTTAAGCATACCACGTACAGCAGTACAATTCACCGTGAGGTCTCACTCGAACCAGGCAATTAGGAAGTAATTAGGATCTTGGTAAAAACCATACCAAACCTTTACTAACCTTTATGGAAGTTATCGAGCTGTGGCATAATGGCGCATGAAAAGTTTTAGTGCTGAACTGGACCCTAAATTGGATCAATATACCGAAATTTCAAAAAGTTTGCTCAACCTTCATGGACTTTGTGGGTGGACGGACGGATTTTTGTTATGCTAGGGGTATGGTATTCGATAGGAGTTAAGATTTGGATGGGGCTGTGGAGCAATAGTTTGCCCAACATAACTGGAAGGAAATCTCTGACTGCGTGCAGGCTGACCCAGATTATCTTCTTTTAACAAGGTTAATCCAAAACGGGGGGCCAGAGTACTATTCAGACATTCCAGATTCGATGAAGCCTTACAACAAAATCAAACATGGCTTATCCATTGTGAAAAGGCTAATTTTTAATGGGGAGTGAGTTCTTATCCCAAACGCTTTGTGTCCAGTTGTGTTAATCAAGTTACACTCAGTTCACCCAGGAATAAGCCGAATGAGTGCTAGAGCAGCACTAAGAGTTTTCTGGGTAGGTATAAACCAAGACTAATCACCAACAAGCATGTGCCCCTCCCTGGATTGAGGTTGGTGCAGACATTTCTGAACTCCATAATAAGTATTTTCTTGTTCTTATAGATGCCTTGTCAAATTATCCTGAGGTCCACCCAAAGTGTAGAACCCAAAGAGTGTCACGGTAATAAATAAAATTAAATAAATTTTTGCTCGGCATGGAATCTCGGTGATCTTTGATTTGGATGGGGCCTCTTGTTTCAGTTCGGAATTATTTGTTCAATTTTCAAGAGAGCGGGGGTTGAAACACATCAAGTCTAGTCCTAACTATCCCATGTCACTAACAGGATTGGCTGAAAGTTTAGTGAAATCTATGAAAAACGCTGCAAATTATTACACCATGGTTTATTATTTTTTATTTTTCTATATAGATCACTCGTCTGCAAAGCCACCAACCATCCAACATGAAGAAAAACATCGATCGTATTTCGGTCAGCTATAATTTGAACGGATATTAGGCCTCTTTTGCAATTCACACTCGTGTTTCTGATTTATCGTACGTCAAAACCTTAAATTCTCGTAGTGAGCGAACGGTTTGTCCTACAGAGCTCCGGTTGGTCTCAAAAAGTGCTAAAAATTCTATAGAATCTTAAATTGAAGGAAAAACAATACCTTTATATAGAAATTTTTTGAATTAAGGCGTTTTAAAAATTTCAAAATTCATTTTTGAACCCTTAGAAGTGACCTACATCAACCAAAATCTTCGGGGCACAACTAGACCCCAAATGGAGCCTACATACCAAATTTCATCAAAATCGGTCAATGCTAAGTGGAGAAAGTGCCGCGTACGGCGGACGGACGGCCAAATTTTTATTCGATTTTGGTTTATTATTTTCAATAATGAACCTTTGGAATCGACCAAGAAAAAAAAAATTTTAACACCCTCTCAAAATTTGATGGTTTACGTTTCAAGGTACGTAGAATCCAAAAATCGAATAAAAGTTTGGCCGTCCGTCCGCCGTACGCCGTCCGCCGTACGCGGCACTTTTGCCACTTAGCATTGACCGATTTTGATGAAATTTGGTATGTAGGCTCCATTTGGGGTCTAGTTGTGCCCCGAAGCTTTTGGTTGATGTAGGTCACTCCTAAGGGTTCCAAAATCAATTTTGAAATCTTGAAAACGCCCTAACTCAAAAATTTCGATATAAAGGTATTGTTTTTCCTTCAATTTAAGATTCTATGGAATTTTTAGAATTTTTTGAGACCACGCGGAGCTCTGTAGGACAAACCGTTTGCTCCCTACGAAAATTTAAGGGTTTATATTGAAATATATATATATATAAATCAAAACACGAGTGTGAATCGCAAAAGAGGCCTAATCTCCGTTCAAATTTTAGCTGACCAAAATGCGATCGATGGTTGGTGATTTTGTTTTTTTTATTCAAAAAAAAAAAAAAAAATTTTAAATTTTTTTTGATTTTTTTTTCTTTTTTTCTTCAAATTGGATGGTTGGTGATTTTGTAGACGAGTGATCTATATAAAAATAATAAACCGTTGTGTAATAATTTGCAGCGTTTTTGGATTCTACGTACCTTGAAACGTAAACCATCAAATTTTGAGGGGGTGTAAAAAAAAATGTTCTTGGTCGATTCCAAAGGTTCATTATTGAAAATAATAAACCAAAATTGTTGGAAAAAAACAATGGAGTTTAAAGAAGGTCCATTTCTGGATTCTGGTTATCTTGAACTTCCGCAAAGGTGAGTAAGCTCACCCGCGTTTATACTGATGGGGCGTGATTTCCGAAAGAATCTGCCTAGCACATGCAATTCCCTTGCTCCAAAACTGACATACACACACACTGACACATACCATCTCTCACAATAAACAATAGACTGCTGCTTGTAATAAAAATGCTGTTAATCGCCGCCCATCTTCAGTGGGGCAACCTGTGCTGTTCAAATAATTCCCGGACCGAGTGGTCAAAGGTTTGAAGCCTGGTCCGTTTTCATACATTGTACATGACGAAGTTAGGAACTGTGACTATGTACGTAATGAAATTCATGTTAACCCTCGAATGGAACCACATTTGCCTCAGACACTCCATTCTGCAGCACTTCGCTCAGTACCTACTGTAGTGTGCAAGGCAGGCTGTTTTGAATGCAGCCACATTTGCCAGGCGTTTGAAACTCATATTGATCGGCGCAGAATTGTACAGGGCAGATGACTTTTTCAAATTGTGTTGGTGACGACTAGACATTGTCTTGAACTTTATATATTCAACTGTTATTTATTGGTTTTTCTTGGTACCTGGTTATACAATTTTTAAGCAGCAGAGGAATATTCATAGTACTCTTGCTTGCCCCTATTTGTAGTATATGTTTTGTCTTAATTGTGCCTTCATACCTATGTTGCTGTGATTCGAAACTGACTGTGATAATTATTTGACTTTGACTGTGGTCGTTCTTATTTTTTATAAAATGCCACTATTGTTACTGTTTTGATCACATGTTCCGTTTGTAGTTTTTTGTTATTGTTATTTTATATTATTGTTGGTAGGTAGGTACTTTACTGTTATTGATGAAAAATTAGTTTGTTAGTCTATAGACGATTTTTGACGATTGTAATAGGTACCACACTGGCTGGTTTCGACAATAAAAAACGATTTGATTTGATTTGATCATAACTTTAAACTTTCCATTAATTTTTGATGGGATTTTTAAGGATTGTGTAGTTGATATTCAGGGTGGTTAAATAAATAACCCCCCTATAAATATCATCTTCACGGGATCATCAAATTTGTAGGTACTTGGAGATTGAAATTTTGAAATTATCTGCTATTGATACATCGGATCATCTGTACAATGGTGAGTTGGATACTAGGAAGTTATGTGTTGCTGAGGTCAACCATAGATACATGTCAACAATTATTTTAGGAGAGCTTTCTAGACCTGGTTTTCAACTGCTGTTATTTCGTTTTTAATTCATAACACATTCATTGAGGTAACAGATAAGAATATATGATTAGTGATACTGGGAGATTACTTCAACGTATAATTACTTTGGTGCAAAAACATCTACGTTCCACCCCAACAGATCCTTCGTTCAGTTCATAGAGTTCCCTAAATGATGTTGGAATTTTGGTCTATTTCAGTGTACCACTTATACTCACAAAGACGAAAACAACAGATTCCTTGTGAAGCCTTACAACTCTGACCCTAGTGACCAGGAAACGCTGTTTTTGAGAAATGGTGATTTAGTGAGATTGGAACATGTTCCAACGAGACGGAATCTGCACTCACACAGAGAACCTGCACCCATTACTAAAAAACATTTTCAGGTTACTGGATATGGTGAGGTAAGTGCGCTTGAATTTTATTGGTTCATTGCAATGACCTTATTCAATTTACCACTTAATCAACTCTTTTATTATCAGTTTGTTGCTGACCAGCTTTTTGGTTGCGTGAGTCTTGCATAACTTGTGAGATGGGTTACGTGAATTAGAATATTTTCCATTCATTTCAGAATGGAACTGGCGACCCCAATGACGTTTGGAAGGTTGTTATTGTACATGGAGATAGTGATGGAATTGTCACTACAGTAACCAGTCAAATCCGGTTTGTTCATTATCTACAAAATTTAGTACTTATGTCTAATAGACAGTATTACTCATCATCTTAAGTGCTGTACGAAGCCACTGGTGGGGATATTTCAATATTTTGATCTGGCGCAGGTCACCAGCATTCGTTTCAGCTGTGTTGCTGTTTTATTTTAAAGTAGCTTTCATTTTATCCAAGATGTGTCCCCTTGGTACCATCTGTTTTGTTAATCAGCCCATATGACTTTTGCCCTGAACAGCCGTTGAAAAGATGGTAAATTCCAAACTCTGGTTTTCGTTACAACGATTCGAACTGTTTTAGTTAACCTACATACGTGTAGCTTTGTATCCTCCTCATATAGGATGTTTTTGGGTTTTATCAAGCTTCGTTTTTAGATGTAGTACTTTCTACCTATATTGGTCATAGTTTTTAGTACCCCGTCTATTCTCATGGTGTAAACTAGAACCTACTTCCATAAGTAATATTGGTGAGGTGGCATGTGGAGCACATTTGCTCTTGGCCCGATAGTACCTGTACTGTAGTTGCCACGCAGAAGTAGGCTAGGAGACACCAGGCTACGCTGAATGTGGCGATTCTTGATCATTTGGAATCTTCATCACTTGGTTGGTAATTGGGAAACCACATTATCACCAGTGATCTTTCACGGGATCAAAACAGATCCCTCACAACTCCTCAGGCCAAACTGACCATCGCCTCAGTTATAAAGGCGGAGGATTCCTGACCTCTTTGATAAGCCACAAGCTTCCTCACTGGTACCTGTAAAAATCAGAAAACCTTGGGAAGGCGAGTCCTGTTGTGGTAACCGTGCTGATTATTCTGTGTCCAAGATCATACGAGTTAAATATAAAATGGCTATACCTACTATATCGAGTGGGCATTCCTAGAACTTGTCACAGTTCTTATGATTCCACATCACTCAAGGTTTCGAGATCTCTAAAGGGAGCATAGGCAATTCAAAAGTTGATACTCGATTTGGACCAATCTTTACCAAATGGGGAAATTGATCCAAAGAGGTGGTGTGGGTCTGGTACAATACAGATTAATTTGAATTAGTTTCTTTCAGCTATTTCCAATTTGATTGGCTACCATTTCGGGTTAGTCCCTATATTCTTCTTTTACAGAACTCCGTATTCTGAGAGTCAGTAAAGAAAATCAAAATTACGGTTTAGCTGTAAGACGTTGTTTTATCGCTCTACCCCTTGTGATTTCTGCTCTATTTCATTGCAGGGCTTACGAACAGCAAGAAGTTACTTGTAATCCAAATTTACGAGATTCATTTGGCATATGGAATGTTGAAGAAAACTTTTACCCAAAATGTAAGTTGGTATTCTACTGACAGAAGTTCTGTTGTTTCAATCCCAACACACTGTTAATAGTCCTCAAGACTTAGACAAAGACATGAGACCTAAGACACATCCTCTCGTCCTCTTGGACATGAGATCTAAGTTCCCAGGTAAGCATTTGCAATAACGAAATTTTGTTTCAGTGCCTAATGTGAGTTTTCAAGTATTTGCACCAGGATTCTTCGCTCGTGTTATCGAATCCCACGCCGTTATGCTACAGGGTAATGCTGGATTGAAACCTAAAGAAGGAGAGATCACATCACGACCTTGGCAATGGCCTATCAATTATAGGGTGGGTAATTAGTAATTTACATTAGATATTTGTGTTACATGATGCATAATACGAAGGAGCAATCAAAATCGGGTCCAGTGTCTTCAAATTCCCATGTGCGAATTTTTAGCTCAAAAATCCGTCTAGTTAATTAGATGCTCATGACGTCAAATCTATCAGGGTGCTGTGGCAGGAGCGGTCCAATGATTATGATCAAGTAATCATTTCAGTTGACGAGTCGCAAAACCAGCTAAAATTATTTTTGATTGAAATTTAATTGTTGGTACTTAGGATTTAGGGTCATGTCATCTACCGTTTTGATGAAGGTTGATGGTTTAAAACCCCTGAAAAACGAAACAACGGTGCCCAAGTCGCTAAATACCGAGCAATCACTGAAGCAAAGCCAGCTAAAAACTCCCAGCAAAATGCTGTAACTGTTTCATGATGAAAAACGGTGCAAAGCATTACACAACGGTGTATTTTTACGAATGTAAGATCACTAGGATGAAAAGAACATGGCTTTACTATTATTAGTACCCATAAACCATATTTTCCAGGTTCACTAACAAGTTTATTTTGACAGAAAGTATCTACCAGCAAAATATGGTTGTCCGTTGTTGTTACCCTTTGGAACAACACCCGTTAACCACAATATGAACAATCTCACTTATAAAAGAAGCTTGATGCTGTACCATAAAGTTGCTGAATAGCATCCTGAGCTATTACACACTCGTGATTTTGAGTCAAGGAGATTGAAAAGCTGCAGTCCCAGCATGCCCACGGATATTCAACAGCAGTTTTTAAACATCGAACAGAAAACGGAGACTTGACCGAGACAACCGAACATTACAAAAACATGGGTAATACGCCGACTTGGAAGCCGCAGTGCGGTCACAATGTGTGTTTGAACAATGGCAATTATTATGCATCTCAACACACTCCCCTAATTGTCATTGTCTCTTAAACATCGAATTTCTGAACATTGAAACACATTACAGAACAGAGCACTATAACATTTCTTTAAAACCTGGAAATAAACATTTTCAACAAACAAACATAACATATCATTGTCATCATTTAAAGCAAATCATATTCATCAAACAACTTTCAGTTAACCATTAAGTTTTTAAATTTTTCAAACATCTTAGCATTCAAAGGTTTAGTCAGAATATCTGCTTTTTGTTTTTCAGTAGGACAATATATTATTTTAAGACCTCTTTCTACAGTTTCCTTCAAAAAATGAAACCGTACATCAATATGTTTACTTCGTCTGTTAATAATTCCATTCTTAATCAAATCAATTGCACTCTTGTTATCAACATTCAATTCGATTTTGCACTTCTTCGTAGAAAGTTCTTCAAACAAACTCTTCAGGTAAAGTAGATTCTTGGTGGCTTCAGCCGCAGCTATGTATTCAGCTTCAGTGGACGAGGTAGCGACTATGGGCTGACGTCGAGATGCCCAACTGACAGGTCCACCATTGTAGTACACTACGTAGCCTGTAGTACTTCACCTGGTTTTAGTGTCACCAGCGAAATCTGAATCGCAAAATGCTACTAGCTGATCTTCGGAGTTACCATTCAAAGAGTAGCTGATTCCCAGATCCTTAGTTGTATTCAAATATTTTAGTGTTCTTTTTAGGTTCACCAGATCTGATTTCTGAGGATTTTGAACTTGACGCCCACTGATCCCAACAGCAAGAGCGATATCTGGTCGCGTTTTAGTGGATAAGTAGAGTAGGCTGCCAACGGCTTCACGAAATGGAAAATTTATTGTTTCATCTGATTGGCCTGATGACATGGGTTGACCAAATGTCAATGGAGTATAGGTCGGTTTGGCTTCAGATACTCCATATTTTTCCACCACTTGTTCAGCATAAGGTTTTTGAGACAATTTCAAACGACCATTTTGTTCCTCAATAACAATTCCAAGGTAAGTTCCTGGATTTTCATCATAAGTGATTTTAAATTCTTCTTGTAGTGATCTTAGAAGATCAATCATGCTCTGTCGATCTGCGCCTGCAAGAATCCCGTCATCAACATGAACTCCCAGAAACATGGTGCGTTTATCATGAACAAAAATACACTGTTCTGTCTTTAGTTGACGAAATCCTTGGGTACAAAGATAGTTCTTAAGTCTCTCATTCCATCTTGCAGGGGCCTGTTTGAGACCGTATAGGGATTTTTCGAGTTTACAAACTTTTCCTTGAGTAGCAGGCGAATCGAAACCATCAGGTAATTGCATGTAGAGTTCCTCGTCGATTGTTCCATAAAGGAATGCTCCTTTAACATCAAATTTCATCAACGTGTAGGAATTTCTTGCAGCATAGGCGAAAAGTAGTCTCAAAGCGTCAGAACTAATTACAGGACTAAAAATTTCATCGTAGTCGATGCCTTCTCGTTGTTGACATCCTCTGACAACTAGACGAGCCTTGTATCTGCCATCATCCTTAACTCTAAAAACCCATCGACTGGTAAGTATTTTCTTCCCTTTTACTTGTTTTCTGTCAACCAACTTCCACGTGTTATTTTCTTCCAAAGCTAACTTTTCCTCTTCTATAGCTTCTTTCCAGCGTATGCTGTCGTGGCCAGTGATTGCATCTTCAAAGGTAAGTAAAGCGTAATCTTCAAACTTCTTAGGTATCTTCTTAACTCTCTTTCCTCTCCCTAGTTCTTCAGCAGGAAGGGACTGATCATCTTCTTCAGATGTAAAACCCAACAGATCGGAGTCGTTGATTGAAAGATCAGGTGTCACGAATATTTCATGGTCATCCTCATTTTTGCTATTTTCAGCATCAGTACTGCCTTCATGACTGGTATGAGTACCATCACCTTCATCATCAACTTTTTCCGTTTCTTCTGGTTCATCATCATCATCCATTTCAACAGGAAATAGATTTCTGTATGTAACATTATCTTCATGTTTGGCTTCATTGTCAGTCTTTTGGTATTCGTCAGGCACAAAAATAACATTTCGAGCAGTTATAACTCTCCTTTCACTTGGGAAACATATTCTATAGGCCTTACTATCCAGCTCATATCCAACAAAAATACCTGGTTTCCCCTTTTCGTCCCATTTCTTGCGTTTTTGATCAGGAACATGAGAATACACTTTGCTCCCGAAAGTCCTTAAATGCTCGATCTTCTCTTGCCGTCCAAACCACAGTTGAAATGGAGATTTACCTTTGACAGAGCTGGTACCTGTCAAGTTGAGAACATAAACAGCACAATTCGTTGCTTCCGCCCAATACCTTTTGTCCAATTTCTTGAATGCCAACATGGTGCGAGCAGCTTCGACAACCGTTCTCATTTCACGTTCTATTCGCCCATTTTGTTCCGGACAGTAGGCTGTACTGAGTTGATGTCGTATTCCGCGTTCCTCCAGCAACGTCTTGACGGCCGAATTTACGATTTCTGTTCCCTGATCCGATCGAATTGTCTTCACTCTCTGTCCAGTATCATTCTCAGCCAAAGCAAGAAATTTCTTCACAATACCTGGAACTTCAGACTTGTCGGACAACATGTAACAAAATCGGTAGTGGGAATGATCATCCTTGAACAACAAGAAATACTTCGATCCTCCAAAACTGGTAACCTCCATGGGTCCACAAAGATCAACATGAATCAGCTGGCATGGATATGACGACTTTGAAGAACTACTTGGAAATGGCAAACGATGCATCTTTCCAATATTAAATGCGTCACACGAAAATGGTTTCATGTCAGTTTCGTAATTTACTTGAAGTTTGTTCAATGTTTCTTTAACATGGGCAATATTTTGGTGTGCCAGTCGCTGGTGCCATTGGAAAAGTGAATCACGCTTGCTGACAGCAGATGCAGCCATTTCATCAGCAATCTCAAAATTTAAAACATAAACCTTTCCAACCAATTTGGCTTCAGCGTAGATTTTCCCGTTTTTGACAAGTTGACATACATTTTCCTTGCCTATCAGTGTGTGACCTTTTGCTAGAGCTTGAGCAACTGAGAAAAGATTCATTTTGAGTCCCGGAACATGTAAAACGTTCATAAGAGTACTCCCGACAGACTCACTTCCCACCTTGGTGGTCACTTTCAAATCGCCGACACCCACAGCTTCTAAAACACTTCCGTCGCCAATTTTGATGAATTTCTTGCAAGCACGATAGTTCAAGAACGACGTATTTCTGGGGGTCATATGCTCACTTGCAGCGCTATCAAGGTAAAAACAGTCACTGATATCACTTATCTCATTATTCATCAAGGCAAGACTGACAAAGGCATTTTTATAATCGGATTTTTGTTCCTTGTCTTGACTTTTGTGATTGTTTTCCTTAGTTTTTCGAAAACGACAGTCTTTCTTAACATGCCCTGACTTTTTACAATAATGACAGGTTACTTTAGACTTATTTGACGGATTTTTAAAACATTTGAAACTCGGATGGTTCGTTCTCCCGCAAAAAGAGCAACTTTGAGATGATTGCGTAATTAGAGCTTTATTTTCCGAATCGACCTTGTCATCCCCATTTCTAGCTTTCAGTCGTTGTTCTTCTGTAATGAGACGAGAAGTCAACTCATTTATAGTCTGTTTTTCAGCAGAAACGGATTCCCAAGATGAGACAAAATATGACAAGTTTTGTGGAAGAGACATCAAAATTTTCGTAATCACTTGCTTATCAGAAATGTTCTCCCCGTTTTGTTTGAGTTTTGTTACGATGTCAAGTATCCCGGAAACATGAGCGGCTACACCTTGATTCTGATACGTGTACGCGAAAAATTTCTCATGCAAAAGATGAACTGTGGTATCGGATTTTTGTTCATAAACTGCGAGCAGTCTATCCCACATCTCCGCAGCAGTAGTACAAGTCAGAATGTGAACCAAACATTGATCTTCTAGTCTTGTCACGATCAATTCTTTAACTTTACTGTTTATTTGCAGCCAAACTTTGACTTTTTTCCGGAATTCGTCATTCTCCTCTTCCCCATGAACCAAAGTGGGTATTTTTTCATTACCAAAAAGCATACCTGCCCATCCTTTCGCTTCTGCGGCGATGGTAATTTGAAATTTCCAAACATTCCAGTTCGAATCTCCCTGCAGCTTCGTCGGAGCAAACACCACGTCCTTCGACATTTTTCGACAGGTAGCAACACAAAGTTTTACCGTAATAAACCGACTCGATTTCACTTCCTTCTGGAGCCCAGAACCTCTTGAGAGTTATTGTGCAGTGGTTGAATAAAAACTGCGTGAGCATGTGAAACCGATAATTTATATTTGAACGAAATTACTCGACAGAAACTTTTAAACATCGAACGGAAAACGGAGACTTGACCGAGACAACCGAACATTACAAAAACATGGGTAATACGCCGACTTGGAAGCCGCAGTGCGGTCACAATGTGTGTTTGAACAATGGCAATTATTATGCATCTCAACAACAACTGAAACCCACATACCAAAATGCCGTGAACAGCCTGTAGACAGATTTTTTTTTCGATTTTGAATCCTACGTCTCTTGAAACGTAAAACAGCAAATAATTTTGATCAGGTTATCTTTTTTTGGCATAAGAGGGTCTCAGTCGGTCGCCGTTCGTTCCTCGTTCCGGGTCAGTATTTCAAGAAATTGACGGCGCAAAAACGTAAAACGTTGTACCTACCTAAATTTGAAACTTTAAAGGATTTTAGAAATTCATTAGTGCACGGCCCTAGGGAATTAAAAAACTGAAATTTTGCCGCCAGAATCATCAAAATTGAACAATAATTGCCCGAAAAAAATGGGAAAAACCGTTAATTCAGTTATGTTTTTTCCATAAATGTAGCTAAACTTGTAATTTTCAGGGTTTTTAGAAATTCATTAGTTCATGGGTTTTGGGGATATAAAAACTGAGAGATTGCCGCTGGAATCATCAAAATCGAACAATAATTGCCAGAGAAACATGGGAAAAACATGGAAAAAACCGTTTATTCAGTAGTTTTTCCCATTTTTCTTTGGCAATTATTGTTCGATTTAGATTATTCCGGCGGCAATATTTTAGTTTGTCAATTCCCTAGAGCCGTGCACTAAAAAATTTCTGAAATCCTTTAAAATTTAAAATTTCGGTACAAATTTTCAAGGTTTTGCGCCTGCAATTTCGCGAAATACTAAGAACGAACGGAGACCGATGAGACCCCCTTGAGGAGGTTAATGAGATGGAAGAAGGAGTTACCCATTTCATGAAACACGTTTGTAATTATAATAACCCATAATATAAAAGCATATTGTATAACTCGATAGATCCCCTAATGCTACTAGTTTTTCGTAACTATGCTCACTCAGTGTCAGACTTTGACCATAGAGGAAGAGGTTGACACAACGTAAGGTTCTCTGAGGTTGGTATTACCGTTTTGACCAGCATTTTGTACTACCTACCACTTACACATGCACCAGATTTTGAACCGTTTATTAACTTAGAGGAGGTATCAATGCAGTATACCTACCTCTCACGCACCCCCACCTCAAATTTATCTCGGATGAAAGATGAACAAAGCATCGTTATCATCTTTCAAGATATCATCTTTCAAGATATCATAAAGTCATAATTTATCCTTTATTCCTCTTATTTTATTTGATGCACACCCAACGCTGCCTACCTTCCACATTCAAGTTCACCATAATGAACTAATCATAAAATTAAACATTCATGACTGACAACACCCAAACAAACAGGAGAAACAGCAAGTGACGTACCATAGATTTAGACAAATCACCTAAAATAAGCCACAGCTTCCACACTGTTACCAATCCACAAAGAATGACAACGAAAAGCCCAACAAATTTGACACTGATTGCACAAGCCAGCATAGATCCAGTGAAGCAGAGGTAGAACCACCAGGTAACTGAAAAATCACTTGAACATAAAAAGGTAAACAAAGACGTAAGTATAATTGAATTGCATATTGATAGCATAGTAAGCACGTTGAACTGATTAGGACTGAACTTAAGGAAAATAACTATACAGTGTGTCCGCGAGTTAACGTTACACCCTTTCAACCTCCGCTGTTTAGAAGGATAAAAAGAACTTCAATTAGTGACCCCCTTATTTTTTTGTGAGAAATCCAACTACGCGTACTATTACACTTTTGCGCACGCGAGCAACGCACAACAACTTTGTTTATTCCAAATAGAACCCTGATTTTCAATTGCAGATTCGGATTCTACGTAAAATTTCATGAAATTTTGATCCCTCGCTTCATTTGTTTATTATGCGCAACCCAGCTCCTAGAATGCACAAAATGGGGTGTGCGCAAGGGTCGGAAAAACTGTTTATTGTTATTTTTAATTTAAACTAGATCTTATTCTGAGAATTTTGTCACCAACCGCGACCTTCTAGCGTGAGAAGACCTTTTTCTATGATTTTTCAAAGTTTCGAATGTTTATGACGTCACAGTGGGCTGGGGGGGGGGGTCCCGCCCAGGTGGGAGGGGCGCGTGACGTCATAAACATTCGAAACTTTGAAAAATCATAGAAAAAGATCTACTCATCCAAAAAGAGAACAGCTGGTGTCAAAATTCTCAGGATAAGGTCTACTTTCGATTAAAACTTTTTAAAAATCGGGCGCACCCCCTTTATGCAACACCAGGGGCCCTATTCTGATTCACTAAACGCACCAGTCGCTAACTTAACCACCGAGTTGCTAACTGAAGCGACATGGATATTATAAACTCAATAGTGTTTCCGATTCATTTTCCAAGAGATTAGTACCGTTAAAATTTACCAATTAAGGTGAATGAACACATTTTGGAAGCGGGAGAGGGAGGGGAATAGATGTATAAATGAATAGATTAGGTTTATTTGTTACCCCCTCCATAAACAACGAAAATTCGAACTTATAATGTTGTAAGTTGGAATTGAAAAAAGTTAGAAAATGAAAATGTATCAAATATATTCATGTGAGTACTCTTTTTCCATGAGATTCAAGGCGATGTGAGGGCTCATAATCTGGAAGTATTAAATTTTTTACCCCCACCACAAATGTAAATATAGAAAGTATGTTAGGTATGCTAGAATCAAATCCTCCACATAAAAAATCGAGTGGGTACTTTTTGGAAACGGGGTGATTAGGAGATTCACATTTCGGTAGAATTACATTTTTTACCCCCACCCTAACATACAGTATGTTAGGTATGCTAGAATCAAATCCTCCACATAAAAAATCGAGTGGGTACTTTTTGGAAACAGGGTGATCAGGAGATTCACATTTCGGTAGAATTACATTTTTTACCCCCACCCTAACATACAGTATGTTAGGTATGCTAGTACCAAATCCTCCACATAAATAATCGTGTAGGTACTTTTTGGAAACAGGGTGATCAGGAGATTCACATTTTGGTAGAATTACATTTTTTACCCCCACCCTAACATACAGTATGTTAGGTATGCTAGAATCAAATCCTCCACATAAAAAATCGAGTGGGTACTTTTTGGAAACAGGGTGATCAGGAGATTCACATTTCGGTAGAATTACATTTTTTACCCCCACCCTAACATACAGTATGTTAGGTATGCTAGTACCAAATCCTCCACATAAATAATCGTGTAGGTACTTTTTGGAAACAGGGTGATCAGGAGATTCACATTTTGGTAGAATTACATTTTTTACCCCCACCCTAACATACAGTATGTTAGGTATGCTAGTACCAAATCCTCCACATAAATAATCGTGTAGGTACTTTTTGGAAACAGGGTGATCAGGAGATTCACATTTTGGTAGAATTACATTTTTTACCCCCACCCTAACATACAGTATGTTAGGTATGCTAGCTCCAAATCCTCCACATAAAAAATCGAGTGGGTACTTTTTGGAAACAGGGTGATTAGGTGATTCACATTTCGGTAGAATTACATTTTTTACCCCCACCCTAACATACAGTTCCTATGTAAGGTATGCTAGTACCAAATCCTCCACATAAATAATCGTGTAGGTACTTTTTGGAAACAGGGTGATTAGGTGATTCACATTTCGGTAGAATTACATTTTTTACCCCCACCCTAACATACAGTTCCTATGTAAGGTATGCTAGTACCAAATCCTCCACATAAATAATCGTGTAGGTACTTTTTGGAAACAGGGTGATCAGGAGATTCACATTTCGGTAGAATTACATTTTTTACCCCCACCCTAACATACAGTATGTTAGGTATGCTAGCTCCAAATCCTCCACATAAAAAATCGAGTGGGTACTTTTTGGAAACAGGGTGATTAGGTGATTCACATTTCGGTAGAATTACATTTTTTACCCCCACCCTAACATACAGTTCCTATGTAAGGTATGCTAGTACCAAATCCTCCACATAAATAATCGTGTAGGTACTTTTTGGAAACAGGGTGATTAGGTGATTCACATTTCGGTAGGATTACATTTTTTACCCTCACCCTAACATACAGTTCCTATGTAAGGTATGCTAGTACCAAATCCTCCACATAAATAATCGTGTAGGTACTTTTTGGAAACAGGGTGATCAGGAGATTCACATTTCGGTAGAATTACATTTTTTACCCCCACCCTAACATACAGTATGTTAGGTATGCTAGCTCCAAATCCTCCACATAAAAAATCGAGTGGGTACTTTTTGGAAACAGGGTGATTAGGTGATTCACATTTCGGTAGAATTACATTTTTTACCCCCACCCTAACATACAGTTCCTATGTAAGGTATGCTAGTACCAAATCCTCCACATAAATAATCGTGTAGGTACTTTTTGGAAACAGGGTGATTAGGTGATTCACATTTCGGTAGGATTACATTTTTTACCCTCACCCTAACATACAGTTCCTATGTAAGGTATGCTAGTACCAAATCCTCCACATAAATAATCGTGTAGGTACTTTTTGGAAACAGGGTGATTAGGTGATTCACATTTCGGTAGAATTACATTTTTTACCCCCACCCTAACATACAGTTCCTATGTAAGGTATGCTAGTACCAAATCCTCCACATAAATAATCGTGTAGGTACTTTTTGGAAACAGGGTGATCAGGAGATTCACATTTCGGTAGAATTACATTTTTTACCCCCACCCTAACATACAGTATGTTAGGTATGCTAGCTCCAAATCCTCCACATAAAAAATCGAGTGGGTACTTTTTGGAAACAGGGTGATTAGGTGATTCACATTTCGGTAGAATTACATTTTTTACCCCCACCCTAACATACAGTTCCTATGTAAGGTATGCTAGTACCAAATCCTCCACATAAATAATCGTGTAGGTACTTTTTGGAAACAGGGTGATTAGGTGATTCACATTTCGGTAGGATTACATTTTTTACCCTCACCCTAACATACAGTTCCTATGTAAGGTATGCTAGTACCAAATCCTCCACATAAATAATCGTGTAGGTACTTTTTGGAAACAGGGTGATCAGGAGATTCACATTTCGGTAGAATTACATTTTTTACCCCCACCCTAACATACAGTATGTTAGGTATGCTAGCTCCAAATCCTCCACATAAAAAATCGAGTGGGTACTTTTTGGAAACAGGGTGATTAGGTGATTCACATTTCGGTAGAATTACATTTTTTACCCCCACCCTAACATACAGTTCCTATGTAAGGTATGCTAGTACCAAATCCTCCACATAAATAATCGTGTAGGTACTTTTTGGAAACAGGGTGATTAGGTGATTCACATTTCGGTAGGATTACATTTTTTACCCTCACCCTAACATACAGTTCCTATGTAAGGTATGCTAGTACCAAATCCTCCACATAAATAATCGTGTAGGTACTTTTTGGAAACAGGGTGATCAGGAGATTCACATTTCGGTAGAATTACATTTTTTACCCCCACCCTAACATACAGTATGTTAGGTATGCTAGCTCCAAATCCTCCACATAAAAAATCGAGTGGGTACTTTTTGGAAACAGGGTGATTAGGTGATTCACATTTCGGTAGAATTACATTTTTTACCCCCACCCTAACATACAGTTCCTATGTAAGGTATGCTAGTACCAAATCCTCCACATAAATAATCGTGTAGGTACTTTTTGGAAACAGGGTGATCAGGAGATTCACATTTCGGTAGAATTACATTTTTTACCCCCACCCTAACATACAGTATGTTAGGTATGCTAGCTCCAAATCCTCCACATAAAAAATCGAGTGGGTACTTTTTGGAAACAGGGTGATTAGGTGATTCACATTTCGGTAGAATTACATTTTTTACCCCCACCCTAACATACAGTTCCTATGTAAGGTATGCTAGTACCAAATCCTCCACATAAATAATCGTGTAGGTACTTTTTGGAAACAGGGTGATTAGGTGATTCACATTTCGGTAGGATTACATTTTTTACCCTCACCCTAACATACAGTTCCTATGTAAGGTATGCTAGTACCAAATCCTCCACATAAATAATCGTGTAGGTACTTTTTGGAAACAGGGTGATCAGGAGATTCACATTTCGGTAGAATTTCATTTTTTACCCCCACCCTAACATACAGTATGTTAGGTATGCTAGCTCCAAATCCTCCACATAAAAAATCGAGTGGGTACTTTTTGGAAACAGGGTGATTAGGTGATTCACATTTCGGTAGAATTACATTTTTTACCCCCACCCTAACATACAGTTCCTATGTAAGGTATGCTAGTACCAAATCCTCCACATAAATAATCGTGTAGGTACTTTTTGGAAACAGGGTGATTAGGTGATTCACATTTCGGTAGGATTACATTTTTTACCCTCACCCTAACATACAGTTCCTATGTAAGGTATGCTAGTACCAAATCCTCCACATAAATAATCGTGTAGGTACTTTTTGGAAACAGGGTGATCAGGAGATTCACATTTCGGTAGAATTACATTTTTTACCCCCACCCTAACATACAGTATGTTAGGTATGCTAGCTCCAAATCCTCCACATAAAAAATCGAGTGGGTACTTTTTGGAAACAGGGTGATTAGGTGATTCACATTTCGGTAGAATTACATTTTTTACCCCCACCCTAACATACAGTTCCTATGTAAGGTATGCTAGTACCAAATCCTCCACATAAATAATCGTGTAGGTACTTTTTGGAAACAGGGTGATTAGGTGATTCACATTTCGGTAGGATTACATTTTTTACCCTCACCCTAACATACAGTATTTTAGGTATGCTAGTACCAAATCCTCCACATAAAAAATCGAGTGGGTACTTTTTGGAAACAGGGTGATCAGGAGATTCACATTTCGGTAGAATTACATTTTTTACCCCCACCCTAACATACAGTATGTTAGGTATGCTAGCTCCAAATCCTCCACATAAAAAATCGAGTGGGTACTTTTTGGAAACAGGGTGATCAGGAGATTCACATTTTGGCAGAATTACATTTTTACCCCTACCCTAACATACAGTATGTTAGATCCAAATCTTCCAAATAAAAAGTCGTGTTGTTACATTTTGGATACAGGGTGATCAGAAGATTCACATTTTGGTAGAATTAAATGCTTAACCCCACCTTAACATACAGTATGTTCGGCACTTATGTTAGATCCAAATCCTCCACAAAAAAATTCGTGTAGATACATTTTGGAAACACAATGATTAGGAGATTCACATTTTGGCAGAATTAAATTTTTACCCCCACCCTGTTTCCGAAAAGTACCCCCTCGATTTTTCATGTGGAGGATTTGGATCTAACATACCTAACATACTGTATGTTAGGGTGGGGTAAAAAATATAATTCTACCATAATGTGAATCTCCTGATCACCCTGTTTCCAAAAAGTACCTACACGATCATTTATGTGGAGGATTTGGTACTAGCATACCTAACATACTGTATGTTAGGGTGGGGGTAAAAAATGTAATTCTACCGAAATGTGAATCTCCTGATCACCCTGTTTCCAAAAAGTACCTACACGATTATTTATGTGGAGGATTTGGTACTAGCATACCTAACATACTGTATGTTAGGGTGGGGGTAAAAAATGTAATTCTACCAAAATGTGAATCTCCTGATCACCCTGTTTCCAAAACGTACCTACACGATCATTTATGTGGAGGATTTGGTACTAGCATACCTAACATACTGTATGTTAGGGTGAGGGTAAAAAATGTAATTCTACCAAAATGTGAATCTCCTGATCACCCTGTTTCCGAAAAGTACCTACACGATCATTTATGTGGAGGATTTGGTACTAGCATACCTTACATAGGAACTGTATGTTAGGGTGGGGGTAAAAAATGTAATTCTACCAAAATGTGAATCTCCTGATCACCCTGTTTCCAAAAAGTACCTACACGATTATTTATGTGGAGGATTTGGTACTAGCATACCTAACATACTGTATGTTAGGGTGGGGGTAAAAAATGTAATTCTACCAAAATGTGAATCTTCTGATCACCCTGTTTCCAAAAAGTACCTACACGATTATTTATGTGGAGGATTTGGTACTAGCATACCTAACATACTTTATGTTAGGGTGGGGGTAAAAAATGTAATTCTACCAAAATGTGAATCTCCTGATCACCCTGTTTCCAAAAAGTACCTACACGATTATTTATGTGGAGGATTTGGTACTAGCATACCTAACATACTGTATGTTAGGGTGGGGGTAAAAAATGTAATTCTACCAAAATGTGAATCTCCTGATCACCCTGTTTCCAAAAAGTACCTACACGATTATTTATGTGGAGGATTTGGTACTAGCATACCTAACATACTGTATGTTAGGGTGGGGGTAAAAAATGTAATTCTACCGAAATGTGAATCTCCTGATCACCCTGTTTCCAAAAAGTACCTACACGATTATTTATGTGGAGGATTTGGTACTAGCATACCTAACATACTTTATGTTAGGGTGGGGGTAAAAAATGTAATTCTACCAAAATGTGAATCTCCTGATCACCCTGTTTCCAAAAAGTACCTACACGATTATTTATGTGGAGGATTTGGTACTAGCATACCTAACATACTGTATGTTAGGGTGGGGGTAAAAAATGTAATTCTACCGAAATGTGAATCTCCTGATCACCCTGTTTCCAAAAAGTACCTACACGATTATTTATGTGGAGGATTTGGTACTAGCATACCTAACATACTGTATGTTAGGGTGGGGGTAAAAAATGTAATTCTACCGAAATGTGAATCTCCTGATCACCCTGTTTCCAAAAAGTACCCACTCGATTTTTTATGTGGAGGATTTGGTACTAGCATACCTAACATACTGTATGTTTGGGGTGGGGGTAAAAAATGTAATTCTACCAAAATGTGAATCTCCTAATCACCCTGTTTCCAAAAAGTACCTACACGATTATTTATGTGGAGGATTTGGTACTAGCATACCTAACATACTGTATGTTTGGGGTGGGGGTAAAAGACATAGTACCCCTTAATGCAGAAAAATGGTCCCCTATATAATACGTAAATGTTAACGTGGAAAAAAACACGAGAAATCCTCGAAAACCGAAAGATTTTGAGTAATAACTAGGTTGATAACTGAAACCACTTGGTTGATAAATGAAGCGACTGCTCCGGACCAGTCGCTAAGAAATGAGCCTTCGAAACCACTGAGTTGCTTCAGTTAACCACTGAAACGAGAAAAAGGTGCGTTTAGTGAATTAGAATAGGTCGCTATTATAATATCCATATCGCTAACTCCGAAAATTAGCCACCCAGTGGTTTCGGGAAACCACTCAGTTGCTTCGAGAAGCCACTGCGGGCGCGTTTAGTGAATCAGAATAGGGCCCCAGGATTGCACCAAAATTACATTGTTCTTTGACGCTGAATCACATGGGGGCACCTATTTTTTTAATTTGACCGGAATTTTATTTAATGGCAGCCGAACATTCTTCCCTTTTTCTCAGTTATGAGGCGATTTTAATTAGTTAGACCAAATGGAATTCTACTTTCGTGGAAGTTCCTAATCTGCCTAGGACCTATCAAACACCAAAACGACTCAGATTAGATCAGATGTAACGAGTGTCAGCTCGCCCCAAGATGAATCAACAACCAAGTTTATAATTAGGAAAAATAAATAGTTATTTTTCACCAAAAAACATGAGCTGTGATATCATGAAAATTGACTACGACCGTGCGTTTTAATTAATTAAATTCCCTTCGCAACGATTAAAAACGCTGCAAATTATTACACAATGGTTTATTATTTTTCTGTATAGATCACTAGTCTCAAAGCCACCAACCATCCAACATGAAGAAAAACATCGATCACATTTCGGTCAGCTTTAATTTGAAAGGAGATTAGGCCTCTTTTGCGATTCACACTCGTGTTTCTGATTTATCGTACGTAAACCCCTTAAATTCTCGTAGGAAGCGAACGGTTTGTCCTACAGGGCTCCGCGTGGTCTCAAAAAACTCTAAAAATTCTATAGAATCTTAAATTGAAGGAAAAACAATACCTTTACATCAAAATGTTTTGAGTCAGGGCGTTTTCAAAATTTCAAAATTCATTTCGGAACCCTTAGAAGTGACCTACATCAACCAAAATCTTCGGGGCACAACTAGACCCCAAATGGAGCCTTCATACCAAATTTCATCAAAATCGGTCAATGCTAAGTAGCAAAAGTGCCGCGTACGGCGGACGGCCGGCCAAATTGTTATTCGATTTTTGGATTCTACGTACCTTGAAACGTAAACCATCAAATTTTGAGGGGGTGTTAAAAATTTTTTTTCTTGGTCGATTCCAAAGGTTCATTATTGAAAATAATAAACCAGAAGGAACGATTTTTCGCTGTAAACAACCAAATTTTTATGCCGCCATTCAACAAAATTCCTGCCAAATTGGTAAATGGGTACCACCACGATTCAGCGTCAAAAAATAAAGAAAGAACTTGTACTACACTTGTGGTTTTCCAAAAGCTCATTTTGGTGCAATCGTGGGGTATGAGCATTTGCTTGAGGGCATGGTGCGCAAAAGTTTAATAGTTGAATTTCTCGCAAATAATAAATAAATAAAGGTGGTTACTAATTGAAGTTTTTTCTACCCTTCCAAACAATCGGAATAAAACCGATGGACCATTCTTTATAGTGAGAAAAAAAATTATCCTACAATCAACAGGTTCCAGCAAGCCACTCTCAGTTGCTATTGAGGGAGTCCTAGGAACTTCTACAGTGCATATTTGATAAATGCTATCACGCTCTTGTGGTGTTAGGACAAAATACAAACAGTGATTTTTGATTATTTGTTTTATTTTCGTGAAGAAAGGTAGGTGTAAATTCTCCTACCTATGAGAGTCGGTATCGAGTGATACGAAAAACAGTAATAACTGAAAACAGCTCTATGTAAAAAATGTCTGAATCACTCAGAAAGGAAAGCTGATTCCCTTGAGGAAGACAATGGGGTATTTCAGTCAATTTTTTTTCAATTTTTTTTTTTTTTTTTTTCAAAAGAGTATGGCTCAGGAATAACGGTAATCGGGTCTGTTCGTCGAGAAAATGTTTTAAAAAATCAGAGAAGCTAAGGAAAGTTGAAGATTTGAACGGTGTGACATAGCTAGCCAACTGTCTTTGAAAAAAGTATCCATGCACAGAGAAGCGATGAAACCCTTGGAGGACCTCTTGGATACTACAAAATACTACTCACACACGCGCGCGGCATGTTACAGTATCATCGGGCTTAAAGTTGGAGTATATAGGTTTTCAAGGGTGCTGAATCCAAATTTGAGGTCAAAAACCTGAATTTCCGACCCACCGAAATACCCTATTAAAGACCTCACCCTTGTTCTCCTGGAGAAGAAGGGTAAAATTCTTTTTCGGAGTAATCGGTAAAGGTAGATCGCGAATCTCACAGAGGTTGGTTCATTCGGCACAAACTAGAAACTGAACACTGTGAGACCAACAACAACCTCCCCGAGCTACCCCACCAGGACTCTCATCCCCGATTGGTGATGTCACGTCCGATCCATTTACCTATCAGGTTTATTATTCTAATCGGACGTGACAATGCACATGTGGGGAAGACGTAGTAAGTAAAGTCAACAATAATTTCAGGTTGGATTCACTTCCGACTGCCATTCCTAGCAAATGTGGGTAAGACGTTACCCTGAGGTCAAAAGCACTGTGTAAGGGAAAACGTGTGCGTTTGCCATCCTTGAATAGATTTCAATAGCACCGGTAAGTGGCATCCAAAACTCACTAGTAATAGAAGGTTTTAGCAGACCATAAGAGATGCTGACAAGGGAAGCCTGTGAACAGCTGCTAGAGCGCAGATTTAAAGAACCTAACCATGTGGGAAGGGCGGTAGAATATGGCCGAATGTGCAGTACAACAGAGCTATACTTACAGGGTGCACATAGCACCCAAGAAAAAACAGATTTTACAGAACCCGTGAGGACTGATAAAACATCTTAGTGTTGATTTTGAAAACAACTTGTCCACCTCTTATATAAATCTTATTCTCATTATAATTCCAAACACACAAATTCACAAAAGACACAAACAATATTAGTGGTCTGTGACAACCCCTTACTACACAGAAAGCATCACCTGCTTTTGCAAGTATTAAACAAAATAACCAAAATGGGGTAGTTGCATGGGTCGGAATTTCGTGTTTTTGACTTCAGATTCGAATTTAGCGCACTTAAAAACGTATATGGACCAGTTTTCAGTTCGAAATTCCATTTAGTTTAGCCGTATTTCAATAAAGAAGTACCATCCTTTTTAGTGTTGGCGGGCCACTCCTCTTACGTCATCCCTAAACGAGAATCTCACGATAGAGTGCGTTGAGATCACTGCCATCGAGGACAATTCGAGTCAGAAACATTGAAATATACTTGCAAAATGATGGTGATGATTAAAAAAACTTTGAAATATATTTTTCAGGTTTTTTATGTTTGAATTAATCGTTTAAATTGAAAATTTTGAAGCATAATTTTGGCTGTTTTGCCGATGCCCGGGGGTACATCGGCGCGGGGTACTTCGATAGCAACCCCGTTGCTTTTACGGTTTAGTTATCAGTTTTTCGGGTGGCCCTTTCTCGTAGTGCGGTCCGAATTGTTACAGTTGTTAGTTGTTATAGTTTATACCGGTATTTACCATAATTTATTAGTTGATTGGTTTGGAAAAGATAATGTTCACTGTAAAGTTTCAAGAAGCTTTTAATAAACGCTTGCATACGAGTCTGCAACACATGTCTTCACTTTTTCCCGCTACCTACCCAATCTGCTTTCGAATGTTGTTGATAGTTCTTTTAACTCAGGGGTATATCTCATTTTCTCCCGTAAGTACAACGGTTTTGGCAGTATATCATTTATGCGTAAATGTAGGGCTTTCCAACGAATGGTGAACAATTTTTCTACGAACGCGAATGACGAAGATAAAGTTCGATAGGAACAATTCGGCTGTAAGTAGAAATCATCAGAAAAACAACCGTAACTTTTTTTTCGTTTATGTGCCAAAGTATTGACATAAAATGTCTATATGCCAAAAAGGAGAGCCATCGACTAGAGTTTCGAGGTGGCTTCCCTGGGAAATATTCCGTATATCGATATTGGCATGTTGCACGATTTTTACGTCAATAACAACAAGTTCGTCAGCGCCGAAATAAGTGAGATAAGTTGACACTTTTATAGAAAGTAAAAGGTCAGTTGTTTTCTTAACTGTAGTACTTCTTCATCGAAATGGTTGCAGTAGCTCATTTATTGGAAGTTTAATCGTAGTGTCATTATCCTGTACAACGTAGTACCAATGAGTGTTAGTAAATTGTTAAATAAAACGATGTTGGTTATGTCCAACTTAGAAGAATCTAGCAAATTTGCGAGGTTGTGGCTCGAGTAACACCAGAACACCGCATTTCTGTTGAGCAGGGCTTGTAGTGGAAATAGTTCACGTATGCAATGAATTTAACGAGTGTATTTAGTATAATAAAGGAGAGACAAAAGCTGTGTATCACACAATTCACATTAGATAAGAGGAACGATTACGATAGATCGATACTGCGATAAGTGACATCGATATACGCATTACTAATCGATACATGAACATCGTAAGGATTCAAAATTACCCTCCAACATACCCCTCTAATTTTGGCACAGTTACATTATAACTTGAAAAATTTTTCAATATAAAAAATGGATACATTTTGAAAATGTTTATGTAAAAAATAAGTAAATGAATAGAAGTCTGATAAATTCCAAATTATTTAACCATTTTGTGTAGAAGATTTTCAAACTTCGCAGCAGTGAGAGGCTTCGTCAGAAGATCAGCGATTTGGTCCGAAGTAGGGCAATAGTTTATGGTGACCAGACCTTCGTCAACCTTCTCTTTGATATAATGAAATCGTACGTCGATGTGCTTGCTTCGGCGATTCATTATACCTCTGTTGGCCAAATCTATAGCACTTTGGTTGTCAATATTTAGTTCGGCTGGAATTCTCTGTAGAGTAAGTTCTTCCAGAAAACTTTTCAGAAAGATGAGGGATTTTGAAGCTTCTGTAGCAGCTATAAACTCAGCTTCTGTTGAGGAGGTAGCAACTATAGGTTGAAGTCTGGAAGACCAGCTGATGGGCCCTCCATTGAAGAAAATTATAAAACCGGTGGTACTTTTTCTGGTCTTCTCATCTCCAGCATAGTCAGAATCGCAGAAACCTTGCAGACGAACGTTCTCTTCCCTCTTTAGATAGGAAATTCCCAAGTTCTTCGTCGAGTTGACATACTTGATGGTACGCTTGAGGTTTACCACGTCGGACTGGGTTGGTTTTTCAACATGACGTCCGCTCATACCAACTGCTAAGGCTATGTCAGGCCGAGTCTTAGTCGAAAGATAGAGTAGACTGCCAACTGCCTCCCTAAACGGAAAGTTAACATCCTTTTGACTTGAGGTCGAATCATTTTTGTGTCCAGCAACCAAGGGAGTAGCAACTGGTTTTGCATTTGACATGTTGTAACGGTCTGCCAGCTGCTGAGCGTAAGATTCCTGTGAGAGTTTCAAGGTCTCCTTTTCTTCAAAGAAGTTTATCCCTAAGTAGATAGTGGGAGTATCACTCACGGTTATCTTGAACTCAGACGCAAGAGCTGTCAAGAATTTTGTCATTTTTTTGGTATCTGATCCAGTTAGAAAACCATCATCAATATGGATCGTTAAAATCATGGACCTGTCAGAATTTACAAATACACATTGCTCTGTTTTGAGCTGTATGAGTCCATGTTTTTTTAAAAAATCTGTGAGGCGCTTGTTCCACATAGCTGGGGCCTGTTTTGAACCATATAGGGCCTTTTGTAGCTTGCAGATTTTTCCATCTTTGTTGTATCCCTGAGGCAAACTCATGTAAACATCTTCCTGGATATGTCCGTACAAAAAAGCAGTGCGAACGTCGAAATTCATGCGCTTGAACTTCTTCATTGCAGAAAATGCGATGACTGCTCTCAGTGCATCTGTGCTCACAACAGGGCTGAATATTTCGTTATAGTCAATGCCCTCGCGTTGTTGACAACCACGGACGACCAGGCGTGCCTTGTAACGACCATTATCCTTGATTTTAAAAACCCATCGGCTAGTAAGGATTTTTCCAGTAGTTGCAGCTGATTTATCCACAACATGCCAGGTCGAGTTTTCCTCCAATGCTGTCATCTCTTCTTGTATGGCTTCCTTCCATTTCTCTTTGTCTTCACCAGATATCGCCTCCTGGTAGGTAAGCAGACTCACATCTGTAGAGAGATCATAGTCTTGGAGCTTCACAGGTAGAGTCTTCTTCCGATGACCACGTCCTAATGGCTCTTCAACTTCCTGCTGTTCACTGGGTGAAAATTCAGCAGTAGACTGATCATGAGGTGTAGCGAAGTTGTCATCGTCATCTGAATCTTTGTCATCGTCGTCTGAATTGTCGTCCAAAGAACTCTGCTCATCTGAGCTTCCCATATTGGACTCAATGACATTTTGGATGTTGCCATCATCAGAATGCTCATCATCATCGTCCAAAAAGGTCGAATTTTTGTTGAAGGTCAACATTCGTTCAGTGTTGTCAGAATTATTCTGTGAGAAACAGGGCTCTTCATCAGAAAAAACGACGTCACGAGAAGTGATGATTTTCTGTTTCAAGTCATCCCACAATCGATAACCATTTGTCCCATAGCCAACAAAAAAGCATTTGTTTGTTCGCTTTTCAAGTTTCTTTGTGTAGGTGAGTTTCTTTGCAAAGGCCACAGAACCAAAGATTTTGAGTAGAGAAAGATTGGGTTTCTTGCCATACCATTTCTCAGCAGGAGTAGCATCTGATAGTGCTTTAGTTGGGCTCCTGTTCAACAAATAAGTGGCAGTAAACAAGGCTTCGCCCCAAAATTTATTTCCCATACCAGAGTCGAAAAGAAGTGCTCGGGTTTTCTCCATTAATGATCTGTTGAGTCGTTCAGCAGAACCGTTCAACTGTGGCGTATGGGGAATGGAGTAATCTATTTTGATGCCTTTCTCTGCACACCAATTTCTGAAGTCGGTTGAGACGTATTCCCCTCCATTGTCACACCGTAACTTGTGAAGTTTCAAATTCCACTTATTCTCAGACTGTGCAATGTACTCCTTCAGAGCTTTGGGAGCGTCACTCTTCCTGTTCAACAAGTAAACCGATGTGTAATGAGTGTAATCATCTAAACATGTGATAAAATACTTGTTTTTATCCCAAGTCAAAGTTTCAACCTCAACAAGGTCAGTGTGCACTATTTGCAGAGGACGGGTGGCTCGAGTTCGGTCATTCTGGAATGGCTTGCGTGTCTGCTTTGCTTCCTGACAGACTGAACACACATTCAAGCTGCCTTTGCCAAGAGTTAACCCTTCAGCAAGATTTGTCAACTGCACCATACCCTTGTGACTCAAATGACCCAATTTCCTATGCCAGTCAGCAATAGTGCTAGAAGTGGCCAAGTTGGAGAAATGATTCTTTTCTGGGTTTATTTCAACAAGATACAACCCTGAACTGTCCCTTTTTCCAGTCAGAATGACGTCATCATTTTTCGAAACTGTCACACTGTCATTTTCAAATTTGATCTTACCACCATTTTCTGTGATAGCACTAGCGCTCAAAAGGTTTTGGTCGAGGCCAGGTAAATACAGAACGTCAGTGAGTATACACTCAGCGGCTTCTACTCGTCCTACAGCTTCTGCCTTCATAGATTGACCCTTTTTTGAGGTATGCACCACTGCTTTGGCAATGGATGGGTTGGTAAGCAAATTTTTGTCACATGACATGTGAGAGGTAGACCCTGAATCTAGAATCCATTGGTTATCTGACTTTGGGGAAGTATTAGGCCCGTATGCAAGAACGCTCCTTTAATAAAAGGCCTCCTTAAAGGAGCTATAAGGAATCCTTTTATTCAAGTTGGTATGCAGAGAGCTCCCTTTACTACTGATAACAGCTCCCTTTAAGGAGCCTTCCTTTTACCTAAAAGGGAACCTTAAAGGGGGCCTTCTACGTTCCTTTCGCGAATTTCTAATGCAGAGATCTTCCTTTAAGCCTTCGTAATCTGCCTTACGGCAAATCGATCACGAATTATAAGGAAGCCTTTTAATTAAAAGGAATGTTCCTAAAGTTGTAAGGCTGGTCGCGAGGTACCTTATAGCTCCCTTTTAGCTTCAAGGATCTGGTTTTGTGAATATTGGTTTGTGAATTCGATTTTTGTGAATATTGTTAAGTGAATTCGGAAAAATTCGAATTATTATTGTTATGAGGAATTCTATTATAAAACCTATTTAAATTTTGAAAATGGTCACAACTCGTCTACAATCAGTAGTATTCCACTATTCTTCAGGAAAATGCCTTTCACTGTAATTAAAAGATCGGTAGATATGTTGGTGTTGGGAAATACGAGGTACCTAGGTATTTCATTAAGACAGATAGGTAGTTCAAAGAGATACCTTTCGAATTAAATTTTCGAATTAATTACCCTAAAAAGTAGGTACCGGTGAAATCCTTCCTAAAAAGGCTGATCGCAAGGTACCTACCTTCCTTCCTTTTAGCTTCAAGGAACAAGTTGGGAAATTCGCTCATAATGATTGCAGCATGTGCTGTATGTACGAGAACTTAGGTAGAGAAGACAACATAGGTAGAGTAAGACTCTCGTACTTCACAACATAGGTAGAGAAGACAAAATTCCTGATATTGAATGAACTGACCTTCGAGGTGAAATCACCGTACCAGCACATGCGCCTTTTAATCGAAGAGGTGCAGCAATCAGAGCTGCCTTCTTCCAAAGGCACTTTATATAACTGAGTTAATTTTTGTATAATATTTGTATGAATTTTTATGATTGTTTTTTTGTATTGACTTCAGGTTTGATAAATAATAAATTCATTTCACCAGTTAAAACCTTATTTTATTAATTAAAACTTATAACACATAGTTAATCTTAGGTATAAAATATATAATTTGCTAATTTTCATTCCAGCCCATTTTTTTCAAAATAAGCGATCTTCTTTTTTTTTGTTTTCACATTAT